>WHSE01000054.1:0-84328 GCA_012295165.1 Asparagus setaceus | reverse complement strand
TAATAGACTCCTACCTTGACTCAAATCCCTCTCTTGTGCAAACTCTTGCAATTTAATATCCCAAGAAATCTAAGACTGAATCTGAGAAATTCGTTGAAATTAAATAACTTCAAGATTAATGTCTTCGCAATATTTTTCACCAAAACAAAAATAAAAGCTAGCTAGGGTGACCATATATATAGACTCAAGAGAATTACTAATACAATGGAATCTTCCCAATCAAACTTTCCGATAAAAAATAATTTCTAATGTACTCAAACTTTCCTAATAAAAAGATAATTCCAATAGACTCCTACTTTGACTCAATTCCCTCTCCTGTGCAAACTCTTATAATCATGAATCACCCTATCTCTGATACTCCGGCACAATGTAAACTCGAAAATCATATCAAATTAGACATCCACATGATGAGGATCCTTAATTAGGTGAAGATAAGATTAGGTGTCCACGTGTTATTTTATGATAGGATAGAAAGACACATGGTTTTTTTATATGACACATGCATGTATTTAGATGACACATGTAAGTTTTTTATGCTTTTAGCAGAACCACCAATTTCTCATTATATATAAGGGAAAATTACATTCGGAGCCTCCACATTAAGAATTTGAACAAAAAGTGTTATGTCATCGATAACCTAAGCTAATCCTCCCAGTGAGTCGACGTGTCTCGGATTATTTATGCATTATCTCGACATGACCCTAGGCGAATGAGTCCAAGAACGTCATCACATGGGCTCTTAAGCTCTTTTGCTCATTCGAGGGATTCAGCGTGTAGGGATTAAGGCAATTTTTACCTACAAAACCCTCAAAGTTTTCAGACACAGATGGTTGAATGGAGTCTAGAACACTTTGGATATGAAGACTTACAACATGATCACCACTCAAGCGGTCGCGAGAACCTTCAATTTGAGGAAAATTAAAATTTTGTAAAATAAAGGATTATCCCTTCAATTGATTTTAAAGAAGAATAAATACAACTCTGGGATGCAATCTCTCTCTCTTTGACTTATGTAAAAGAAATTACAAAACTCCTGTCCGGTTGCGGATTTCAGAAGGATCCAGCGGAAGTCCTTCCTTTGTTAAAAGCTTGGGTTCTTCGCGGCGTGATAGGAGCTTGATCCTTGTATCGGTGAATGATCCGGCAGATCTTGCTTTCGTGGAATTAAGTAGAAGAGACTTGCGAGAGCAGATCTTTAGAACTCTAATAGGTTTGATAACTTCGAAGGACGAGTTTAACAACTCTGCAGTTTGAAAACCAAATAGCTGAAAGAAGAAAAAAGAGCTAGGGTTGATGACTCAAGCTCTCTCTCCCCCTCACGAATCAATCCTCTGGATGTTTTCTCTCTAGCCTCTGAATCTCCTTTTTTCCAATCTCTTCTACAGAAGATCTTTCTCCCAGCACATAGGTATTTTAGGGGTGTAAACCCTTAGAATGAGAGTACGTGGCCTCAAATGTGAGGAAAGCGGTTTTGGAACGTTTAATCGTGTTCTGAGATAGAGCTTAGCGCCAAGACTTCAGCGTTTTATTTTTAGATGACCCTGGCGTCTAAAGGTTGAGATCTGCTTGGTTGAGCATGATCGCGGCAACCAGCGTCTTGGGCAAACGGTACTAAAGGCTCGCGTTTTCGGAGCTTGGGCCTTGGTGAGAGCTATCGTTGCGAGCTTTGGGCCGGTGAGCTCACGTTTAGAACAGGCCGGTTGAAACTATCGCGTTTTGAGCTTGGGCCTTTGGCTGAGCCTTCCGCATTTTAGAGCTTGGGCCTTGGTAGAGCTCGCGTTTTGGAGCTTTGGGCCAGGCTTTCCAGGTGTTTAGAACGGGCCAGCGGTTGAGCGCGCTCCGGCGTTTAGAGCTGGGAGCTTGGCGAAACGCTCACGTTTTAGAGTTTGGGCGGTACGAAATTTCTGCGCTTGGAGCTTTGGGCCTTGGTGAGAGCTCAGCGTTTAGGGCTTGGGGCAGCGGTTTGAGCGCTCAGCGTTTAGAGTTTGGGCCTTGGTGAGAGCTCTGGAGCTTGGAGCTTTAGACCTTGGTGAGAGCTCCGGTACTGGAAAACTGGACACGGTAGAGCCAGCGTTTAGAGCTTGACTGCGGCTAAGAGCTTTCCGCGTTTTAGAGCTTGGACGATGCTAAACCTCTTGGTTGGATCTTATCTTTGTTTGTGATTCTGTTCCTCGAAGCCTTCAAGCGGTGACTTAGTTCAACGATATCTCGATGAATAAGAAGCTTATCGGTGATAGAAATTTTAAGGAACCTTCCGCACCGGCAAATTTGAATTCTTCACTGCGACTAATGATGGCCTTACGGGATTTTGCAAACCCCGACTATCAGCAGTTTGATGTGCCTTTAGATTACCGTTTGATTCGGGCTAGCATGTAGATCATCTAAGTCCGTTCTACGTATAGCGTTATGCTAAAGAGTTAACTCTCTTGGCGCTCTGATATTGAATCGTAGACTTTGTCCTTCTTACGGGGAATAGACTACCGGCTCGTGTGTTAGGCGTGACTTATCTCTAATAAGGGATCGAGATAAAGTCCCTATGCGAGAGAGCATAGATTGATTGTTGTTTAACAATGGCTACGAATGGAATGGCAGCGTATAGACTTTGTCTTCTCTTGGAAGAGAGCGAACCCTTTGTGTCTTCTCTTGGGGCAGCGAACCCGTTGTGTCTTCTCTTGGGGCAAAGACAAACCGAATAGTGGCACATCATGGTAGGCCACTATTAGAATGTCGAATCGTTGATGACATAAAAGTATAGCGATGATTGATCAAAATCAAGTTGTTGATGGCGTGAGAGTATAACAACGGTGATTACGAACAAAGTCATTTAGAAATGACTTCTGTGGGGGTAGGCGAGTCGTTCGGTTGACATGGGAATTATAGCGACTATGGTTGAAATAGAGCACATCGCATGGTAGGCGCTATTCGATGAGGGGTTGATAGGGGCATATTGCTTGGTTAACCACTATCTAAATCAAAGTCACTTTCGGGCAAGTGGCGATCACGGAAATGATCGATCGTTCCATTGACCGAGGGGTATGGCGACATAAGACCAAGAAGAATCTAGTTGTTCGGTGACTTCGGAAGTATAACAACTATGATGGGAATAGAGATGCAGCGACTTGATTGGACAGCGTCATTTTGGGAATGGCGGTGCGGACTATCGAGTGATTGTTAACATAGCGGTTATATGGACCTACCAACCTATTGGCGAGGAAGTTTGTCAAAGGTGATTGTTAACCCGACAAGAATTTGTTGTGATTGGGGCAACTTTGAGGACTCACCATCCCGTTGAAGAGTTAGTAAGTTAATTTGCCCGGTAAAATGTTAACATGACAAGATTGTCCACGGCGGGCGACTTTGAGGACTTTCATCCCATTGAAGAGGATTGGTAAGTTGATTATCGAGAGGTGCAATATTAACATGGCGATGGGAGTGGTCCGTTATCCTACTTGAGGATTAATGAGAAGGAAATGGGGGGAACTATCGAGAGGTGATTGTTAACATGATAGTTTGGGAGTTTGAAAAGACTCTGGTAGTACTTTTGGCTTACCATTAATAGGCATCATGATTACGTAGCCTTCTTGATTGGTTGGTATGCTCCATTCGAGTAAGCAGACTCTACCGCGAATGGTCCTTCCCATTTTGGCTCGAACTTCCCCTTCTTTTGGAGTTCAAAATCATCGGGTCGGACGGCGAGGGCGAGGTAAGCCTTCCTTGAAAATCGACTGGGACTTTCTTGTCAAATGCTTTAGAAATCCGGATGCAGTAAAGCTTCGATATCTTTGTTGAGCACATGTCGTTTTCATCCGAGCATTTCAAGTTCCTCGTCGTGATGATTTTCCTCGATTGTCATTCGGTGGATACGCCATTGGCGATGGGATTTGAATCTCTATCGGTAAAATGGCTTCACAACCATAAACCGAGAATATGGGGTGGAACACGTCGGTTAATGCGAACCGTTTATGCGGTAAGCCCACCGAGCTTTGCCCGGCTTGTCGTTCAATCCTTTTTGTTGAAGAGACCATCTTAGTAAGGATTTTGATGATCGTCTTATTAAAGCTTGACTGTCCATTCGCGAGGGTAGTAAAGGCTGTTGATGCTAAATTAGGATCGAAATTTGCCAGCGAGAATCGGCGTGAAGGCATAGTACGACAAATTGCGGACCATTATAGTGGGCGATCGCCTCGGCACCCCAGGTATATGACATGATGTTTAACAAATTTGATCACGCCGTTGTCTTGACCAATCTCAGCGAGCGGCTTGACCCGCTTTGAAATACTGGGTTATGCCAATATGAGCGATGTCCTTTTGAAGAAGGTGGAAAATGGACCGGCGATGTCCATTCCCCGTTTCAAATGGCGGGGCGTGGCGGTAGGATGCAAGTGTTCGGAGGTTGGTGAAGGTAATTAGCATGTAGGCATGGCATCGTTTGGCCGTACAGCCAACCAGCATTAGTCACATAGCAGAGTCCCACATGCTTGGGTCAGTGGTGTGCTCCACAAACACCGTCGTGAGCTTCTTTCAAGACTTGCTCTGCTTCCTTAGTTGACAAACATGAGACAATAACCCATCATATGACCTTCTATAAGATGCGTAGTTGGAGAATAAATAGTAAAATCTTGGCCTTCGCCGACGAATTGACTCCCTTTCTTTTATGTCTTGGGCAATATCCCTGCAAGACATAGTCGATGATCGGAAACCGCTGATCTAGTGCTTCAAGTGACTTAGGTTAGTCTTCGGCTTGCCAGACTGTAATGCATATTTTGGCGAAATAGTTGCCGACTAGACACAATAACTTGAGTAGCATTCTCGAGGCGGAGATAAGCGTAAGCTGCAAAGAGGCATGCGCATCGGCGTAAGTGTTCATAAGCGGGGTACATGATCAATGTAAAAGCTTTCAAAGTTGACTAAAGTTATGGCTGCTGCATGATGAGGATAAGGTCCGTGCGTGAGTTTCTCCTCTTAGTTGTTTCACGACTAATTTGCGAATCCCCAAATGCTTCAAGGTGTTTCGCGCCTAGATGTTTGGCTATGTCGAGACCAATCAACAGCATTATATTACGCTTCGTTATTGGTGCATGGTTACGATGCGACCACGGCTCGTGGTACCACGTGGTTTTGTGGAGATATCAATACTACCCCACTCGGCTACAGCGGGGCCATCGGGGTTGCTCGAGCTCGATCAAGAACAAGCGCCACACCTGTTCCTTAGAGCCAGATTAGCTTCATAAGGTTCATGGGGCATGTCTTGATACAATTGACTTTCCTTTCAATGGATGGTTAGCCATAAGATCACCCGACTTGACCCTTCGCGCCGCCGGGTTTTGAAGTGAATGTCGTCTTGAGATAACGACAATGCCCATCTAGCCATTCGACCATTCAGCGTGCGGTGGGTCATGAATACCCGTATAGGGTCAATTTTGGAGATGGCGTGTATGGTGCGTCCCACTAGATAGTGCAGCATCTTTTGGATGGCGAAGACCAAAGCCAAACATTCATACGAGCGGGAGGATATCGATATTGACCCCGACAGCGTCTGCGGGTAATAGGCCGCTGTTCGTGGCCATTGTCGCCGATCTTTTTGCTAAGAGACACGCTAGCATACTACGTAGTGCGGATGTAAATCGAGAAATGATTTAGGTGCAACCACGAGGGATTAGGCGGATACATTTTGATCTCTTGAATGCCTTCCGGCAATCTTCATCCCCAAGCGAGCGATACACCTTCTTCATGAGCTTGAGAATGGTTGACATTTCCCAGATAAATTGGAGATGAATCTGCGGTGTAAACCAAGCAGCCCTTGGAGCCCTGAAGCTCTGAGGCTTCTAGGAGGTGGAAGTTCTTGGATAGCTTTGACTTTGTAGAGTTCAGTCGTATACCATCTGCTTGTGACCACGAATCGAAACTTGCCACTAGACATTCGGAAAAGACTTATTTGGGTTCATCCTCGGTGATGTGCCGCATTATCTCAAATGGATCCTCAAGTCGTAAATGATCACTTTTGCGGCGACTCTTGACTACCAAATGCGTCCATAGCATTCTCTTGTCTTCGCAAATGTTTTGGGAAGATAGTGAGTCATAACTGCGCGTTGGTATGCTTAGCCCTGCGTTTTTCAAGCCGAAAGGCATAAGCGTATAACGGTATATTCTGGCGGTGTTGAGGAAGTGTGCTTTTCATCATCGAGTGCATTTTGATCGATTGTACCACGAAAAGCCATCCATAAAGACATCCTTTCAAACCCACCGTGTTATCGGCGATAATATCAGAGTGATTGGTAAGGAAAATCATCTTCGGACATCTTTGAATTTAAGTCTCGATAGTGTCGGCGCCTGCGGGATCTGTCGCTTTCTTCAAAGCGGTACTATATTGGCTACCCGATCGAGTGTTGAACCTCGAGATGAAACACTGCTTTGATCGGCTTCTCGATTTCTTTCTCAATGGCCTTCATGACACGAGGGGCAAACGTCGTTCTTTGTTGTTTAACGGGCTTAGCGCTGGTTCGATATTAAAGGCAATGCATAGCCGCGAGGGGTCTAAGTGGGCATATCTTCATAACTCCAGCGAACATCGATATATTCGTTACCAAAGCGATAAGGCTTTCCTTTTCTTATTTGTCAAACTATAAGCTTATGAATATGGGCTTGGATTAGCTTCATCCCCATATCAACTTCGGACTATTTTGTCGCCGATGGGGCGGTTCGTTGTTCAAAGCGATGTTCCCCACTTGCATCGAGGCTATTGACTTAGCGGATCTTGAATAATGGCGGTGATCGTCTCTCTTGAATCTCAAGTTGATGTTGCAGTCATATTGGCCATCGGGGATCGAAATTCATGTCTGTCGACTTGAATCGAAGCTTTCGGGCGATGAGTGCTGAATGGCTCTCGGTCTCGACATGCCATAGATGCGATGGTGATTCATACCCCAACCCTTTACGAGTTTTATGATAGTAATCATCGGTGACCTTAGGGACATAGGCGGATCGATCGGTCCACGATGCCTTTCGAAGTTTAGTCCTTCTTTGCGAAGGAAGTCATACCCCATTTTCTTCATCAAATTTAGTGCGTTGGCGAGAAATATGAGAAGTGGGTTCCTCTTCCCTCAGCTTTGAACGCTTCGAGCTTGCTACGGTGTGACCTTGCCAAGGATAATGTCTTTCGATCTATCACTGGTTGGGTACCACAAAAACGCTTAAGAGTCATTATGCCTTTGGGTCATCATGAGCGGCGACCGAATTGGCATGTGCAATGCGGTTGACATACAGTGGCGAGAATTTGACATTAAGTCGATATGACTTTCAACACCGGTCGTAAGCTAAATCATAATCTTCATTGAAAATGGCGATATCGTCATCGGGATCATTCAGATCGATTACAAGGGTTTTATCATTGAACACAACTCCTTGTTGGGACTCTATGTGGCTTCATTCCCTGTCATAGTCCTCGATCAATGGTTCACGGTTTGGCCTTCCCAAGGTAGTGGGCGAATCGGTGAAATAATTCTCCACCCTTGAGCGGTTGCCTTTCGCGACCAATGTTTTAACCACCCTTCTTGATCTCATTACTTCATGCATTGATGCAGCGTAGATGGGGCGATCAAGTTTTCTGGATCGAAATTAGACGAGCAAATTGTAAGATGTGTCGCGTCGATGACATAGCAAGTGACATCGTCTTCAAGTCTCTATCGGCATCGAGTTTGATTTTGCCCAAGGGGCGAGAATTGGCTGCATTGAAGCCGTAGATGGTAGTCGGTTGTCGTAAGCAATCGCGGCGGTATCCCAAGATGTTGTATGATTCTCAATGGGATGATACTCAATCGGATCTGGATCAACGAGCTCGGTTGATTCGGACGAGAGCCATGTAACCGGTAAAGTATAATAATGGCCTATCATGCTTGGGTTCTTCCTTGCATGTCCTCAGGAGAAGGTGATGCAAGGTATTGGCCCTGAAGACAGTGACATTGAAGCAAACTACATTGAGCTTTACGGGAAATGGCGAGGAGCAGCCGTTATCATGGCCTTCATAAAGCTTCTACGGTAGATGAGAGAGGCAGAGCTCGAATAAAGTGATCCTCGTAGGGATGTTGGAGAGTTGAGCTAAAACATCAAAGCGGAAAGGGGCCTTGAGGTCTCGGTGTCCTTCCTAAAGCTGTTGTGGCGGATTTCCCTTGTTTGGAGCTCAATGGCGGCACCCTTGATGGTACATCAGTCTTGCCTCGGGATACTCCCTTGAGAACTCTTTCCCACCTCGGGTAGCAAGCGGTGCCGGTGCGGTAGGGATGATTAACTCCTTCCGGCTTGGCCCGAGGTGGCATTACAGTCCTCCCTTTAGGCTTTGAAGAGGTCCATTGTTCATCGATAACAAGTCGGGGTGGACCCACATAATTTCGCCCTTGAAGTAGTGTAGGGACCATACCTTGTGCCTCCGCTAGCGGAGATCAAAGTTCACAACTTTGGCCTGCCTTGAGGATCGGCTACCCATCTTGCGGAGTTCCTTGAGAAATTAAGCCAAATTGGAGGGCGACCATGTTTGCGGAACACCTTCTTGATCCTCCGCTGAGTCATAACACACTTCTAACAAGACTTGGATCTTGTCTTTCAAGATGTAGCATGACCCGTCGGATGGTGTACCATTCGATGGTACATCACGATATTTTGGATCATCAGTCCTTGAAGCTTCCTCCGGCTTCCTCATTTCGGAGCGTGATCTTGTTCATTTTGAGTAAAGTTTAAGGATTGGTATGACCTGGTCATCCTTAAAGTCATACTTCCTCGGGGGCCGGTATCCAAAACGATTCGATTCGCGGGTCTCGAAGTAGGTTGGGTCTCCGGCCAAAGTCTCCTTCCCCTTATTTGCTTTTGGGGAATAAAATTGTTACGATTACCCCTTTGTGAGAATCACGGGGTTCCCGGCCGATCCTCATAAGCATGTTCTCAACTTGCTCGCCACGCCTCGCCAATTCTCTCGAGTGTGCTTCAAGCGCCCATCTTTGAAAGTATGTTGATGAGGTTGGCTCGCATCAGATGAATGTAAACCCAGAGGCTGGTCAGGAGTGCAAGGCAATTCGAATGCGGCAGCCGAGCGTCGGCGAGACTCCGTCTTCTTTTGCACCGACCCGGCAAAGTGGCCATAGACACCTCGGTGTCATCATCGAAGAATCGGGCCATAAAAGCCTGCGTACATCTTTCCAAGAGCTGATAGAACAGGGCTCTAACCGCCAGAAACCATTGAAGGCGACTCCTTAAGAGTGCTAATGAATACTTGGTCATGATAGGATCGTTACCGTTATATGCCGGTTTGTGCTTGGAAGTAATAGATGTGATCTCGTGAGCTTTTCGTCGAGCGCACTAAATTAAGTGGCTTGAATTTGGAGGATATGGGACATCATCCCATTCTATAAGTATGGCCTTGCCACTGACTCCTTAGATTGCCCTTGGGTTTGAGTCCATTTGCTTTGGAAATCCGCAACATATGATCTTGCTCTTTTCATGCAGCGGATTGATTCGCTTAGATGACGTTGAGTGAACATCATGATCCCGTCGTAGCCTTCTTGCCGATCCGGATCCTCCTTCGTCCATCTTCTTCTTGCACAACTTTCTCCATCATCATCTCTAGTCGATAGATTCTTGTTGCGCAGAATAGTAGCTTGTTGCTCTTCAATTCTTACGTGCCATCTCTTCTTCTCGTTAGGCCATGAGGACGGCACGATCACTAATCGTATTTGAAGGTTGAGATGTAGCGATGGCTGATTCTCAATTCTTGAAGGACCCCGCCAGCGGCTATAATCAAGCGGGATTGCCCATACAGTGCGAGCGGGTGCCGATAAGCGCCTTGGCTATTGACTAATGCGCCTGCGTAAACACAGGAATTACTGAGTCGATTCGGGAGGCTTATCGAGTCTTGCTCCGCTCCTTCCAACCATGTTAATGGTCCTCCATGACCCTCGCGGGCGCTTGCCTTTCGAAATTAGAACCTACGTGGGGCGGATAGGGGAGTTGGTTGATGAACATTAAGCGCGCATGCGAATGAGCTTCTCACGGCAATGAGGCGCATTTGATTTGCATCGGCGGCTTCGTGCGAATAATCACGGAGATCGGTGGGTGTACCCCGGTTGATTGAAAAATGAGCCTGCGCGTGAGAGGGCTTCAGTCGAGTTTGGCGAACTGGCGAGGTTGCCACTTCCCTTGGCTCTGTGGCGAAGCTTATGGCGAGTTAAGCCATCGGCGAAGTTCATCACGGCTCGGCATGGACCTCATGTTGGCGAGGTTCGTCATTCGACACTTGCCATGGCGAGGTTCATCAGCGAGCGGCGTTCATCCGTTCTTTGGCGAGGTTAGCTAAGCGAGGCGAGCTCGTCTCTTTCAAGGGACCTGGCGTTGTGGCGAGGTTAGCCACTTCTTGAGCTGCGTCACTTCTTGAGGACCTTATGTTTGTGGCGAGGTTAAGCCACTTGGGCCAGGCTCGCGGCATGAGGCGACGTTAGATCTTGTGGGCCGAGGTTCGCGGTAGGGGCGGCGTTCGTCTTGTGGGCCGAGTTGCGCGGTAGGCGGCGCTTCGTCTTGTTCGAATGAACCTCTTGATGATAGCCGAGGTTCAGCGGCGGCTTTCTTCGGACGATAGTGGAATCCGTCCAGCGAGACCAAAGCTTCGAGCACATCGGCGAGCTTGGTTATCGCGTGGCGTTAATGCGGCGCTGGATAGAGAGCCGTTAGTAGGATCGGTCTCCCCATAGGCTGACGAGGCTGCCGAAGCCAAAACGGCTAACAACATCCGAAGTTGACTTGGGTTGCTTAACAACCCTTCTTCTAACTGGCTAGCTTTGGACCCTCGTCCTTGAGGCGGAGGCTGCTGCGTCGAGGATTCACTTTCGAGAGGATTCAACAAAAGCCCGCGGGCTGAAGTCTCATCTGAGACTTCGGCGACACTTGCGTGCGCTTTCTTGGGCTAGATGCCCGAGAGGAAAGGAACTCCTCATACTACTGCGATCAAATTCAATGACCAAGGTCGAACCTGGGTTCCAATTGCCTTCGTCACGATTGCGCCACCACCGGTTCATCGAAATGAATGGTTGCTCCCTTGTGTAGCCATCTTACGTAGAATTGAAAAAATGTTTATTGATTGAATGAATGTTTTACAATCAAATTCCTTGATTCTGAGGAGGAAGAGGAGATTGATTTGACTCCTCTTTTGTATGGGTTCTTGGTGGCGATAGGATGCTTCCCTCGATGCTCCGCGTCGAGATTGCTTCCGTTGGCGATCGGACCAAAGGCTGGATGATCTAGAGGTTGTTGAAGAAGAGCTTGATCTCTCTTGTCGCGAGTGCTTGATTTTCCAAGAGTTCTCTCTAAAAGCAGCCAGCCCTTTCTTTGTTGGGCTTTCAACTATTTATATGGGCTTGAGGGGTGTACATTATTGTCACTTTCATATGGGGGTTAATGACCCTTCCCATCGTGCGAGCGGTCCAACGCCGAGCTGCGTTGACAATGGCCTCGTGTTTGCTACGGTGGCGGTTCTACGGTGATTGTCGGTGCACTTTCTGATAGCGCGCCCATTGCGGTAGCGGCGGTGGCGAGCCTCGTCGGACCAATGATGCAGCGGGCGGACCGTTTGAGCGTCGAGGTTCGCTGCTGGCAGGCGAACCTGCCGGTGTCGGGGTTCGCTGCTAGGCCGAACCGGTTGGATGTCGAGGCTGCTGTTGGCGAACCTCGGTTGGGTGTTGGCGAGTATCGAGACTCTCGCTTGCTATGGCGAACCCACCGGTTGAATGTCGAGGTTCCTTTGCTATAAGCGAACCCGGTTGAGCGTCGAGGTTCCCTTTGCTATGGCGAACCTCGGTTAAATGTCGAGCCCACCGGCGGCGGCGAGCCTGCGTCAAGAATGTCGAGCCTGCGGCTTGGCGGCTCGCTGAATGTCGACACCGGCGCTTGGCGAGCCTCGTCGAATGTCGAGCCTCGGCCTGGCGAGCCTGGCACGGATGAGCCTCCGGCTTCGCTGAATGTAGAGCCCCTACCCGGCGAGCCGCTTGAATGTCGAGCCTCGGCTTGGCGGGAAGACCTCGCTGAATGTCGAGCCTGTTGCTCGGCGAGCCTCGTCGAATGTCGAGCCTCATGCTTGGCGGTACCGTCTGAATGTCGAGCCTCGGCTGCTTGGCGACCGTGCTCGATGCGAGCCTCGTGCTTGGCGAGCCTCGTGCCTCTGAAGAGCAGTCGTAACTTTCAAACCGTGCGTTGAGATTAGCCGGGTATATATGGAAATCGACCATCTCGGCGAGGCCAGGCCAATTGCCTTAGTCATCTTACCCAGTTCCTTTTGGTTTAAGAGATATCAGCATTTCTGCTTATTTGGTAAAGTCGATCATCGAGGTAAACTTAACCTTTGGCGGGCTGACTCCACTTAGATGGGCTCTTAAGCTCTTTTGCTCATTCGAGTTCTTTGGCAGGGATTAAGGCAATTTTATTGCCTACACCGGCTTCTTTGAATTGGCGATTAGCGAGATGGGCATTACTCCTTTGAATCGACATCCGCTTCAAGCGGCGAGAAGTGGTGAAGGGACAAGCGATTGTGATCTTCTAGCCCGAGCGCCACGTGTGATAAAGCTATACTATGAAGATTTACGTGAAACCTATGAAGTCAATCATGCGTCTCATGAACCGCGTGTGGCAATTGTGCCGACGGGCGTCTCGTGCGGTAATGTGGCAAGTGATCACGGATCTTCTAAGATTTCGGTCGGTGGAGTTGTCTTAGTTTCCCGGAGAAACATGTGATGCCAGGCTTATTCGTTAAGCGAACCGTGCTCTAATAATGTGGCCGAATCTGGTCGCGTTACTTGAACCGGTTTTGCTAAAGAAGCGGGGTCGAATATCTCGAAGCGTTGGAGATTCTCAACTCATAGTTAAGCAAATTAGCGGAGACTATGAAGTTAGAAATCGGTTAATCCCATATCATGAAGCGGCAATAGAGATGGCAGAATCATTCAAAAGTTTCTTCATCGAATATATACCACGCGGCTTGAGCGCTTATCCCGTCGTTAGCGGCAGGCACATTTCATTAGGCGCCCCTCAAGCGAAGCGGTTAGATCCTTTGTGAGGACACACCAACTTTTCATACCCGAATATATTTTGGGTGTCAAAAAGTACATGTTACTTCA
Source organism: Asparagus setaceus (assembly GCA_012295165.1). Lineage (NCBI taxonomy): Eukaryota > Viridiplantae > Streptophyta > Magnoliopsida > Asparagales > Asparagaceae > Asparagus > Asparagus setaceus. The sequence continues at coordinate 71,183 of WHSE01000054.1, read as the reverse complement.
GCGGGACCCGAGCCGAAGATTGGCTTCCGATTATAGATTATGTCTTACATGGTATTTTACCCGGAAGATGTAAAGAAAGGGAATCTATCAGAAGAAGCGAGATTCTACTACAGCGACATCTTGAACACTTTATCGTCGTACATATGATGGATTGTTACTCCGGTGTCTTCGGCCAGAAGCCGGAAGAGGCACAAAAAGCTCATGATGGCACTGCGGTGCATCAACACAGTCCTAAAATTTGGGAGATAGACTAAAAAGATTAGGCTATTATTGGCCGGCCATGATTAGAGATGCAATCGAATCAAGCGAGGCGATGTCATGCGTGTCAAATATGCATTAAAATTACATCGGCCGCCCGGAAAGATCTACACCGTCGGCTACTTCTTGGCGTTTGAAACATGGGAATGGATGTGGTAGGACCTATATTTCCCCATCGGCAAAAGGTGATAAGCTTTATTTTAGCGATTACCGACTACTTCTCTAAGAATTTTGAAGCAATTCCGGCTCAAAGAAGTCAAGGCGAGCCTTGTCATCAAATTCATTAAACACCATATTATCTATCGATATGGTGTTAGGAACGAGTGTGCATGACAATGGTCCTCGAGTTCATCGGCAACGCCTTTGTTGGTCTGCGGCAGGATTGAGAATACAAGGCGTCTGTCGCGACTTATAATCCTCTGCAAATGGTTTAGGCCTTCAATAAGACTATCATTAAGATCTTAGCAAAGCTAGTCAAAACCAATAAGCGATTGGGATGATAAACTTGGTGAAGCTCTTTGGGCATCTTGCACCGCAGTTCGAACACCAAGGATTCACACCGTATTCCTTGGGTATACGGATGTGAAGCCGTTTTGCCTCTAGAATACAAATTCGTCGCCGTGTAGCCCTTGCGATAGGGATGACAAGCGACGAACAATATCAAAGCGTCTTGAGGCTTGAGATGTTAGATGAAGCGGCAGGAGGAGCTCAACAGCAGTTGAGTTATACCAAGCGAATTTCCAAAGTCTTTAACAAGAAAGTCCGTTATCGAGTTTTAAGGAGGGAGACTTGGTGCTTTCGCCGTTCGTGACGATGATTCTCAATTCCAAGAAGAAAGGCAAATTCCGGCCTAAATGGGAAGGACCGTTTATAATTGTCTACGGTCTACTCAAATGGAGCATATCAGCTTGATCACTCAAGATGGTGACAAGTTAATGATGCGGTGGAAAAGTTCACGAAGATATATTATCCCTAATGTATTGGGATAATCCATTTAGCGTATTGAATGATTAGACTTGTGAGCAGTCCACATTCGAGCTCCTATTGGTGAAAATCTTAAGCGATTGAAACCCAGATAATATTAACACCTATTATTAATTTCTTTCATGAAGCGGGGGTTCGTTTTGCCCCAAGAGAAACACAACGGGTTCGTTTTAAGCCCCAAGAAAACACGCGGGTTCGTTTTACCCTCAAGAAGAAACCTTAACGGTTCGTTTGGCTCTCAAGAAGACACAGCGGGTTCGTTTTAAGCCCCAGAGAAGACAAAGGGTTACGTTTTAGCCCAGCGAGGTTCGTTTTAAGAAGAACTGACCAACGGTTCGTTTTAGCCCCAGAAGACACAATTCAAAGTCTATATATTCAATATATAGCTAGTTTCATTATTTGTTAAATCTCGCCTATTTATCGTAGTAGGTGTTATTCTGTCCTTAAATGCGGGAAAAAGTCGTCTAACACACGCGCCGCCGGGTAGTCAATTTCCGTGATAATTGATAAAGTCTCGTGTTAAATATCGTGTAGCACAAGTAGAGAATTTATTCTTTTAGCACAGCGTTATATGTAGAGCGGACTTAGATAATCTACATACTAGCCCAACTCAAGCGGTGGTTGGTAAAGGCATATCAAATCCATTGAGGGCTTTGCCAAAAATCCTATTGAAATTATGTTTATTTATTCAGCAGAATAGATGAAACATAATAAGAAATTTTATTTCATGTAAAATGAATTACAAAGTGTTGGCAAAAGCTAACAAAAGTGTTCTATGAAGATAATTGTGGTAGTTCGTTCTTCTAATTAGAGTTGACTATTTTTCTTCTAATTCTCTCTCGAAGGGCTTTTGAAGCATCGTTGAGGGTTAAGTTGAATGATCTTCCGATCGATTCGTGAATCTCATCGGATGCCTTCAATTGCTTTCGGCTAATTTTGGCCGAGTCTTCTACGGTGGCCAAGTCGATCTTCAAAGCGTGAGCCTCTTGAGAATCTTCAAAGCCTTCTTGGCGAGCAATCTCAAGATCTTGCGCCTCTTGGCCGGATCAATTCGGCATGGCCTCATTCCGCCTATGTAGGTTGTATTATCGTTGATTGGGCTTGCACTAGTAGCTCTTCTTAGCGACCTTTAAACTTAACTTCGAGCTTGCATGATGGATTCGATCCGAGAAGAAATGTAAGAAGAGCACCTTCGGACCGTAGTTTGCGAAGCTCTCTTAATTCTTGCTCTAATTGAGCTAAGTCTTACGTGATAGAAGTCCTTCATCGGAAAAAGCCCTCTTCCCTTATGGATGCCACGTCGATCAAGCGTTTGAAGAACTAAGAGAAGCCCTTGGTTGTGACTTTCGATAACATTCTTGGTAGAAAGATGAACCGCCGAGCTCGCGTTTATCACCGCCTTCTCGGGTCCTCATCAGGCATCAGCGCCTTGATCGTGTCATACAATCTTGAAGAGGCGCGAAGAAGAAATGTTAGTTTTAGAAAGTCTTAAATGCTTAAACTTTCATAAGAGCAAAATTGGGAGATGTCCCGTCGTTTGGAAGATCCTCGGCGGTATTGTTTCCACTCATGAATCCGGCGGGGAATCAGGAGTTGATTCAATTTCAGGTTGGATGGCCGGTGGTCGAGGGTGGATAATAGGGCCTTCAACTGAGTTATTTGCTCCATAGTTGGTTGATCCGGCCGTGAATCACGGCGGTTGGTTCGGCTTGAAAAGTTGGTGGTCAGTTGAGCGAGCAAACTCGGTAGCAGTTGATACAATAATGGACTCGGTTTGGAAGGCGTTGGTTGAGTTTGGCAGGAATCGAGGCATGTTCTCACGATAGTAGCGGCGGGATCTACAAATAAAAATATCATTAAGTATCAAATGTCGATGAAATGATTAAGAGGATTGGAATTATAAAGCGCAAACTGCGGAAGAGCATATCACAAGAGATTCCTTAGAACTGTTCAGACAACATCTCTTCAATCAAAGTGTGATCGGTTGGAAGCGAAATCATTTGACTTAAACCATGTTCGGATGATTCCTCGAAACCCTCTTCGGTGCAAGCTCCGTTTGCATTGGTTCTCCACCTATGGTGATGGTGATACTTCGTTGGTAAATAGGTATTATATATATACTAAGCGACAATGGTATATGTGCATCTGGGAACCAACTCTGCAAATTGAGTTGAAGTTCCGATGCCTGCTGGCCTCAGCCCGGCTTGTTCCTCCATTCTTGAAAGCGTAATATGTTAGCTTTTCAATATGGAGAAAAGAAGATCTGGCCGAAATTAGATTTCATACCAAGACTTCGGCTCCATTGGGTGACATTGGCCCATTTCTTGAAATTTTTCTAAAAGAATATGAGCGCGTGGCGATAAGCGGGGGAACAAAGTCAGTTCTTTCAATACTTGGAGCCGCATCCATCGGAGAGGTATTACGTTACCTGCGATGGCAGTCTGAGGAACATGAGGCATGTCAACATCCGGCGTCGGCGTGATATCTAAAGTACCTTAGTCCATAGTTTAGAATGCGGCGTCATGAAACCGACTCTTCATAAATAGCGCCGTGAGGAGAAGGTTCAGCCGAATCTCACCTTCTTGAGAGGCGAGAAAAAGAATGAAATAATAAATATCAGTCACAAGCGAGAATAATAAAGTTTAAGTTAACAAAATTTTACCTTCTCCCCAAGTGGAAGATCGGTGCTTCGCCACCTCAAAAGTTGAAGAAATTGGGCCGAGGCGATCATGGCTTCTTTGTCCTTGATGCCTTCGACAATAGATGTTGGGGAAGGAGGCGATTGTCGGCGTCGCGGACCCTCTTCCTCAAAATGAGGTCGAAGCTTCCTCTTCCTCTTCTTCTTCTTCTCTGTCTCAGCAGTCATCCTTGTTGGGATGGGTAAACGACCTTCTTCGAGGCCATTTCAAGGGCGGCAGAGGCGAACCACGAGAAGAGGGTTTGGCCGGTACATCTGTCGGTTTGGAAGCGGCCAGGCGATGGCACTACAACTTAGCTCGGTCGAACCTGGCTGGGCCGAGCGTTGTTTCTTCTTCCTCGAAGTGTGGTTGTATAATCAAATTCCTCTTCTTCACTCTCTTCTTGGGCGACCTTCTTCTTGCCTTTTGATTTCTTTGAAGGCGAGAACGTTTAGAAACACGGGTTGGTGTAGGCTCTGTCATATTCTACTTCGTGGGGCGTTAGGCTGCAATGAGCCATTTGCGGTATAGGAAAGTCATCACGAAGCTTACTCGGCGGCGGAGGCCCGAACTTGGCATTGGTGCGCCGCTTATGTTCCAATACCGGCGCGGACCTCAATAAGACCTCCATGAGTCTTCATTCCCGATTTGAATTCAGACATAAATCGATCGTATGGCCCGGCGGCATGGTAAATAAGGCTCGATGTCGCAAGAAATTCTTCACGGAAGATCAAGTAACCAATACGAATGTTCATTAGCCATCGAAGCAAGCCAAGATCGGAATAGTTCGAAGCTAGCTAGGCCAGCGACATCTACAAGCACTTCATCATATCGGCTGAAAAGTTCGGGGAAACATTCCCAACTCTTGGCAATTCTTGAATTGGCGAGATGCTTCCGGACATTGTCTCGCTTTCCACTTGCATTTTCCAAGATTTGTAAATAAGGCAACTCATAATCTACTATGTCGGGGCGATCATCGGATCACGGACGATGGAGCGAGCGAGGCCATCAAATAAGTATCACGGAAGTTCTACTTTGATGGTAGGTGTCGCTAGAGGACCCTTACCCTTATGTAAAAGGAGGTTATCGTGAGAGTCCACCATGAATATCCGCCACCATCGCGGGAAGAAAAGCGACGGCCGTGACCATTTCGGCGGAAGAGCACTAAAAGCGGGGCATCGGGAAGATTGATCGCGAACTACACATTTCTTCAACGGATGGCTAAGTAGCCCGCCAAGAGAGTTTGTGGTTTTATTTGCTTTTGTAGCTGCCACAAGAAAGTCTCAAATTTTGTTCCTTAGGAATTTTGCCCTCGGCATATGGGGTGGTAAAGGATTGGGCATTTATCTTGGCAATCGGCTTGTTGATGAGAAAGTGGAGGTTTTCGTTCACTTACATCCTCGTCACCCTCTAAGTTGGAATAGATAATGGCGAACTATTTATGGGCGTCTGCGGAAGCCTCCTAGCCTTCCGTCTCTTGCTGCTATGGCGGCTTGATAGTGGCAAGTCGGCTCACGAATTTCATAAGCATGTGATTTCTTCTCTTTCATTTCCCTCAATGCATGGATTGGCCGGAAAATAGTCTTGATATGGTGCTTCACCCATGGGAAGGCCGGAAACCTTCATCATCTCAGGCGGTAGACCCGATTCCCCATTCTTAGTCGAGGAAGGTGTTGGTATCACGGGTTGTAAATTTCCGGCAATGCGAGGAAATGATGCGGTGGGAGGAATTCCATACATACTAGCGGGATGGGAACATATAATCCAATCTCTTTGAGTTCCGGCTCCATCGATTAGAAACGTGGCGTCATTCGTGTCCACCATCGATTCGTGATAGAATGTACCCAACAGAAGCACGGTGAGATTTCTTAGGAGGCAACTCCTTCCTATTTTGGCGATTCTTCAATATGTCGGCTTTGACCAACAATTCATTATGGGTGAAGTCGACTCACAATGCGGGTAAAGCACGAGCGTAATTTTGTCACTAGAACACAGGCGGCACCTTTACCCGATATATCGCGATTAATGCGTTCCATATCTTGATCAATCTCCAAGACATATTCCTCTTAAGCGATAAATTGCTTGCAAAAGTGAATGATGGCGGGCAAATGGAGGTAAATAAAGATGAGAACCATCACCTTCATCTGACCATGGTTCATTGAATAGATAAGGCTTACGGATCCATAGCGGAATCCCGAATAAATAGGTGGATTTCCTCATCACCTCTGTGGATCCAGGCATTCCTTGTCGATGGCGTCATTGATCATTCTCGTAAAGTCCACGGCGATCACCATGTTCTAAGCTTCGATGATGCGGAGGTGCATTTGGACCGGCGAGCATCGATCACTAAGCGGCCTCTTGAGAAGAGGAAAACAGTACATGCAATCCACTTGGTTCATGAACATCAAATGCCCTAGGGGGAAACTCAACTGCAAAGCACATGTACACTTATAAATGTTGAGTCGAAGTTAACATCAAAAAATGGCTAAGTGTTGGGACGACTTCGCTAGCGGCGAGGCGACTCAAGCTGTCTGCCCGGCCGAGCGATTCGGAGTTGTCGCTAGCGGCGAGGAGCGGCTCATCTGCCATGCCGAGGCAGTCTCAAGGCCCTCGCCCGGCCGGCGAGCGGTCAGTGTCTCGCCCGAAGCGAGCGACCTGGTGCCTGCATAAACGAGACAATTGAAGCTTTGTTCGTTGATTTGACAAATGTTTTGGCCATGCAAAACACTTGTTTTAGCCCAGATCCCCTCAAAGGAGGACCTCGACTCTGCCCAAATGTCTCACAAAAGAGATCAAATGAGGATTCATGCACAAAAGTTCAAGTTTTGACAAAAATAGGACTTCAAATCAGTAAAATGAGAGGAAACTTACCCCTGAATGGCGAGGCCATAGGTTCTTGGGGTTGAGGCTTAGGCGATGGAAGTACCCTTGGGAGCCCTAGATCTCTTAAGCGACATGATTAAAATCAGATTTTTGATTCAAATGACAAGGGAGAAGTTGGGTCTTGAGGAACTCAAAGCAATTGAGCTAGGGTTTGTTAGGAAAGCTTCAAGATCTTGGATCGGAGGAAGAAAATGAAAAACGAGATTTTCAATCCAAAATCCCAATACAACCCAAACCCTAGATCTATAAAGATGGGTTTTGAACATACTGAATGCTCAAGGGGTTTGTTAGGAGTGCTGAAGTCAGGAAAGAGCTTCGGGAAGAAGTTAGAACAAGTTTGAAGTTTAGAAGGCGAGTCGAGCGGGGTTAAAACCCTAGTGTCGGGTTTTATCTGACCCGCTTACGGCGGCGGGTCCAAGCGCGATCAGCGAGGCGAGGTCCGGCCACCTCGCTCAAGCGAGCGAGTCAGCCCGCCTGCTCAGCGAGGCGACTTTAACCACCACCTTTGGCGAGACACCCGATTGCCCGCTCGCTTTCTTCAAGTCGGACACTTTTAGTGCCGGTGCGAGAAACATCGAAGTGTATTGATAATTCGGATCTTGATGATTATTCTCATACGAGATTCAAGGTAGTATATTCAAAACAAATCGGTTCCATATTCCATATAAGCTTTCACGGAAATCGATGTTGAGAAAACCATCGACGTTTTTTCTATGAATGATTCTCAAGGCATTCAATCGCAACCCGATGGTGACCTTCAAGATGAAGATGATTAGTCAAAATGCGACTTGACATTTCAATCCATTCAAATACAAATGCAGCGGTTATTGAACTTCGAGAATATGGATAGCGACATGGCGTACCGGGTTTGGCTGAAGCAAAACGGGCCTCTTCTATAAAGTTCAGCGTTGAGCGAAGCAAAGCATCTTATCCAAAGTATTCGGACCTCTCGATAAAATACGAGAGAAGTGCGAAAACTTTGGAGAATATCTGTAGGCATCAAAATTCTTTGAAGAACCTCAAATATGACTAAATCATGAGAAGATCGAAGGACAAGCGTCGTCAAAATCTCAAGAAGTCAACATAGGGAGGATTGTGTCTCGCCATGTCACGAGACACTTGTTTGTCCTCGCTACAAGCGAGACACTTGCTTATGTCTGCTAGCGAGACACTTGTTGTGCCTGCCATGGCGAGACACTTGCTTTGTCTCATTGTTGGCGAGACTGCTTATATGTCTCGCCACTAGCGAGACACATTGATGTGTCTCGCTAAAGGCTGATACTTACTGTATTTAAGCCAAAGGCGAGACACGAATATAAAATGTTCTCCTAAAGGGTCTAAATCAATCTTTGGTGGGGCCCAATTGACTTTATCAACACAAAATTCGGCTACTTTAATGGCGGTTACCGCGGAAAATCGCCCACTAAGTGATTTTAGGGCATTTAATCGTGCCTAAAAGCGGAAACCGTTACAACGGCGGAGATCCGACCTTGCCTGCGCTAGTTAGCGAGGCGGCCTATCTGCCTGGCTGGGCTGACCTCCCCTACCTCGCCCGATTAGCGGCTGACTTAGCGAGGCGGTTAGCGGCGCTAACTAAAAGTATGGGGCACTTATGTGTTTCTTGAGGAAACCGTTTCCCAAAGGCTATAAATACCCCTACATTCACTTGGGCGGGGATGGTGTCGACAATCGAGAATCGGATGCTATTATGCAAAGAGAGAGAATCAAGCGTCGGAGTTTAAGAACACGATTGTTTGGGTGAAAGTTGATTCCATTGTAAAACTAGAAAATTACACTTTTGGTTCTCGTTACAATGAAAATTAAATAACTCTCTTACAAACTTCGAACAAAAGCGCTACAAGTGTAGATCTCTTGTTTTGTGGGACTTTGCTGCTTAGGGGGCGTAATCCGTGGACCACGAAGCGGCGATCGTCGAATCGGCGGGGTTTAGTTAGTGCCGCCAAAGAAACAAGAACTTCGGCAAATATCTTAGCAAGGTAAGATATCTACTCTTCTCAAGAATAAGTCAAGGCTTAAGCTTCGAGGAATCTCCGTGTGGATCGTGTTCTTGAACTCGGAAGCTTGGATTCGATTACCCTTTCGATGGCAGGCCCCTGCCCAGAGTGGGCGTAGGAGGTATTTATAGTCTTTGGGAAGCGTGCCCAATTGTCATAAGTCTTTGATTTACGATTAAGCGGCATTTCGAGGCTGCGCCAGGCTACCCTCGCTCGCTGGCGGCGGTCGACGCTACCTGGTGGCGGCGGCATTATCGTGCCTCGGCGATAATCCGAGCTGTTTTGTAGCGGTTTTCTGCTTTTAGGCGATTAAATGCAGAATCGCGCCTGGTGGGCGTATCTTCGGCGATGTAACCGCACATAAAGTGTGCGAGCGTCTCTGCATTGATAAAGTCAAGTGAACTTAATTTAGACCCTAAAGCTCGTTTCAAGTATCACGGGTGTTTAAGCCTTTGTTTCGAAGCAAGTGCCTGCCTATGGCGAGACACATCAAGGTGTCTGCTTCGTGCGGGGGCACACACAAGTGTCTCGCTAATAGCGAACACATCAAGGTGTCTGGCTTCGTCACGAGGCACACACGGAAGACACATCAAGTGCTTCGGCTGGGCACAAACAAACAACCTTTGTAGCGTGGCACAATCTCCCATATGTTGACTTCTTGAGATTCGGCGGCGTTGTTCTTCGATCTTCTCATGATTTAGTCATATTTGAGTTCTTCGGCAATTTTGATGTCTACCCCTCCTTCGGAGACTCCTCGTATTTTGGGGCTGAATACTGGTGAATCAAACGGTCGTGAACTTTCAGAAGAAGCCCATGTTGCTTCGGTTTCTTGAATCTGGCTCTGCGGCGTCCTACGACCATACTTTGGGATCAATATTTGCATTTGGATTGATAAAATCGATTTTGAACTAATCATATTCCTCTTAAGCGATAAATTAGCGGCCGCAAAGTGAATGATGGCGGGCAAATGGAGGTAAATAAAGATGAGAACCATCACCTTCATACTGCCATGGTTCATTACGAATAGATAAGGCTACGGATCCATAGCGAATCCCGAATAAATAGTGGATTTCCTCATCACCTCTGTGGATCCGGCATTCCTTGTCGATGGGGCGTCGGTGATCATTCTCAGTAATCCACGCGATCACCATGTTCTAAGCTTCGATGATGCGGAGGTGCATTTGGACCGGCGAGAGGAGCATCGATCACTAACGCCTCTTGAGAAGAGGAAAACCAAGTACTGCAATCCACTTGGTTCATGAACATCAAATGCCCTAGGAGGAAACTCAACGCAAAGCACATGTACACTTATAAATGTTGAGTCGAAGTTAACATCAAAATGGCTAAGTGTTGGGACGACTTCGCTAGCGGCGGCGACTCAAGCTGTCTACTGTGGCCGAGGCGATTCAGGTTTCTCTGCTGCGGCGAGGCAGCTCTTGTCTGCGGCCAGAGCGGTCTCAACGCCTCGCCGGTGGCGAGGCAGTCCCAGCTTGTCGCCGGAAGCGAGCGACCGGCCTGCTGCCAAACCGCGAGACAATTGAAGCTTTGTTCGTTGATTTGACAAATGTTTTGGCCATGCAAAACACTTGTTTTAGCCGAATCCCATAAAGGAGGACCTCGACTCTGCCCAAATGTCTCACAAAAGAGATCAAATGAGGATTCATGCACAAAGTTCAAGTTTTGACAAAAAATAGGACTTCAAATCATTAAAAATGAGGAAACTTACCCTGAATGGCGAGGCCATAGGTTCTTGGGTTGAGAGGCTTGAAGATGGAAGTACCCTTGGGAGCCCTAGATCTCTTAAACATGATTAAAAATGATTTTTTGATTCAAATGACAAGGGAGAAGTTGGGTCTTGAGGGAACTCAAAGCAATTGAGCTAGGGTTTGTTAGGAAAGCTTCAAGATCTTGGATCGGCAGGGAAGAAAATGAAAACGAGATTTTCAATCCAAAATCCCAATACAACCCAAACCCTAGATCTATAAAGATGGGTTTTCGAACATACGAATGCTCAAGGGGTTTGTTAGGAATGAGGAGTCTTGAGAAGAGCTTCGGGGAAGAAGTTAGAACAAGTTTGAAGTTTAGAAGGCGGAGTGAGAGTTAAAACCCTAGTGTCGGGTTTTATCTGACCCAGCTTATTGGCGGCGAGTCCAGCGCGATCAGCGCGAGGTCCGACCAGCTCAGCGAAGCGGAGTCCAGCCGCCTGGCTCAGCGAGGCGACTTTAACCACCACAGGGCAGTTGCCCATTTCGCTTTCTTCAAGTCGGACACTTTTAATTGCCGTGCGAAGAAAATCGAAGTGTATTGATAATTCAGATCTTGATGATTATTCTCCGCCGAGATTCAAGGTAGTATATTCAAAACAAATCGGTTCCATATTCCATATAGAAGCTCACGGAAATCGATGTTGAGAAAACCATCGACGTTTTTCTATGAATGATTCTCAAGGCATTCAATGCAACCCGATGGTGACCTTCAAGATGAAGATGATTAGTCAAAATGGACCGACATTTCAATCCATTCAAATACAAATGCAGCGATTATTGAACTTCGAGAATATGGATAGCGACATGGCGTACCGAGTTTGGCTGAAGCAAAACACGGGCCTCTTCTATAAAGTTCAAGCGTTGAGCGAAAGCAAAGCATCTTATCCAAAGTATTCCGACCTCTCGATAAAATACAGAGAAGCGAAAACTTTGGAGAATATCTGTAGGCATCAAAATTGTTTGAAGAACCTCAAATATGACTAAATCATGAGAAGATCGAAGGACAAGCGTCGTCAAAATCTCAAGAAGTCAACATAGGGAGGATTGTGTCTACGCCATGTCACGAGACACTTGTTTGTCTCGCTACAAGCGAGACACTTGCTTGTCTCGCTACTAGCGAGCACTTGTTGTCCTCGCCATGGCGAGACACTTGCTTTGTGTGCGAGCGGCTGTATTATGCTCGCCACTAGCGAGACACATTGATGTGTCTCGCTAAAGCGAGGTACTTACTATATTTAATAAAGGCGAGACACCGAAATATCTGAAATGTTCTCCTAAAGGGTCTAAATCAATCTTTGGTGGGGCCCAATTGACTTTATCAACACAAAGGCGTTCGGCTACTTTAATGGCGGTTACTGCGCGAAAATACGCCCACTAAGTGATTTTAGAGCATTTAATCGTGCCTAAAAGCGAAGAAACCGTTACAACGGTGGAGATCGACCTTGCCTGCGCTAGTTAGCGTGACCTATCTGCCCGCTAAGCGGCAGCCTACCGCCGGTTAGCGAAGCGGCTTAGCTTGAGCGGCGGATTCGGTACCCAGCGCTAAAAGTATGGGGCACTTATGACACTTGTGTTTCTTGAGCCGCGTTTCCCAAAGGCTATAAATACCCCACATTCCTTGGGCGGGGATCGGTGATCGACAATCGAGATCGAATAGCGAGCTATTGCAAAGAGAGAGAATCAGCGTCAGGAGTTTAAGAACACGATTGTTTGGGTGAAAGTTGATTCCATTGTAAAACTAGAAAATTACACTTTTGGTTCTCGTTACAATGAAAATTAAATAACTCTCTTACAAACTTCGAACAAAAGCGCTACAAGTGTAGATCTCTTGTTTTGTGGGACTTTGCTGCTTAGGGGGCGTAATCCGTGGACCACGAAGCGGCGATCGTCGAATCGGCGGGGTTTAGTTAGTGCCGCCAAAGAAACAAGAACTTCGGCAAATATCTTAGCAAGGTAAGATATCTACTCTTCTCAAGAATAAGTCAAGGCTTAAGCTTCGAGGAATCTCCGTGTGGATCGTGTTCTTGAACTCGGAAGCTTGGATTCGATTACCCTTTCGATGGCAGGCCCCTGCCCAGAGTGGGCGTAGGAGGTATTTATAGTCTTTGGGAAGCGTGCCCAATTGTCATAAGTCTTTGATTTACGATTAAGCGGCATTTCGAGGCTGCGCCAGGCTACCCTCGCTCGCTGGCGGCGGTCGACGCTACCTGGTGGCGGCGGCATTATCGTGCCTCGGCGATAATCCGAGCTGTTTTGTAGCGGTTTTCTGCTTTTAGGCGATTAAATGCAGAATCGCGCCTGGTGGGCGTATCTTCGGCGATGTAACCGCACATAAAGTGTGCGAGCGTCTCTGCATTGATAAAGTCAAGTGGGCCCCTGGCATTAATTTAGACCCTAAAGCTCGTTTCAAGTATCACGGTGTTTAAGCCTTTGTTTCGAAGCAAGTGCCTGCCTATGGCGAGACACATCAAGGTGTCTGCTTCGTGCGGGGGCACACACAAGTGTCTCGCTAATAGCGAACACATCAAGGTGTCTGGCTTCGTCACGAGGCACACACGGAAGACACATCAAGTGCTTCGGCTGGGCACAAACAAACAACCTTTGTAGCGTGGCACAATCTCCCATATGTTGACTTCTTGAGATTCGGCGGCGTTGTTCTTCGATCTTCTCATGATTTAGTCATATTTGAGTTCTTCGGCAATTTTGATGTCTACCCCTCCTTCGGAGACTCCTCGTATTTTGGGGCTGAATACTGGTGAATCAAACGGTCGTGAACTTTCAGAAGAAGCCCATGTTGCTTCGGTTTCTTGAATCTGGCTCTGCGGCGTCCTACGACCATACTTTGGGATCAATATTTGCATTTGGATTGATAAAATCGATTTTGAACTAATCATCTTCATCTTGAAAGTCACCACTTGGAGTTATAATTGAAATGCCTTGAGAGTCATTCGAGAAAAGCGTCATCTGGTTTTGAATATCGATTTCGGCTTCTATATGGAATATGGAATTGTCTTGAAGATATCTTGCCTTGAATCGTCGAGAATAATTATCAATATCTGGAATTGTCCCACTTGGCGAGGCAATCGAAGTGTCTCGCTAAAGGGGTTTGGCGTCGGGGATGTAATAGCTTGATTACAAAGTGCATTAAAATCACGGTAGGAGAAAATGCTTGACCGAAGCGGAAAAGAGTGAACCAGCTGTCTCAAGTTATTGCTTGTATGATAGATATAGGATTTTTGGCAAACCCTCAACAGCGGTTTGATGAGCCTTTACCAACTGGTTTGAGTTGGGCTAGCATGTAGATTATCGAGTCCGTTCTACATGTAGCGTTGTGCTAAAGAGTGAATTCTCTTAGACTTTATGCTCACGATATTGAATCGCGTGACTCGGTCAATTATCACGGGAATTGATTACGGCGGCATGTGTAGGCGACTTATCTGATAAGGGGCGGAGATAATATCCACATGCATGAAGGCATAGTTTAGGTGTCATTAGGTAATGACATCTATGCTCTACGATTTTGAATACGTGGAAGCGATCAATTATCACGGGGAATTGATTACCGGGTGTGTTAATGACTTATCTCGATAAAGGGACGGAGATAACATCCTATGCATAAAAGCATAGTTTGGGTGTCATTAGGTAATGACATCTATGCTCCGATTTTGAATCGCGTGGAATTTGTGTTTTCTCTTGGGGAGCGAACCCGTTGTGTCTTCTTTTGGGAAAACAAACATGTTGTGTTTTCTCTTGGGGCGAACAGTTGTGTTTTCTCTTGGGAAGCGAACCATTCAGGAGTAGACCTCTCATTCATAAAGAATCGAGAGGATTTTGACCGTGGTCCCTAGTAGGAAGGTTTGACCAAGTGGGAGTGAAAATTAAAAATGATCCTAGCGTAGGAAGGTTTGATCGGGATAGGAGTTTTGAGACAATCCTAAGCGTAGGAAGGTTTGATCGCTCAATCTGAAGTGGACCTCTCGTTCATGGAAGGAATCAAGAGGATTTTGACCATGGTCCTAGCGTAGGAAGGTTTGACCGAGCGGATATTTGAGACAATCCTAAGTCCCGGAAGGTTTGATCGCTCAATCTTGAAATGGACCTCGCGTTCATGGAAAGAATCAAGAGGGATTTTGACCATGGTCCCGCGTGGAGAAGGTTTGACCGGCGAGATATTTGAGACAATCCTAACTGTAGCAAGTTTGATTGCTCAATGTGGAAGTGGACCTCTCGTTCATGGAAAGAATCGAGAGGGATTTTGGCCGTGGTCCGCGTAGGAAGGTTTGACGGGATAGAAATTTTGAGACAATCCTAAGCATAGCAAGGTTTGATTGCTCAATGTGGAAGTGGACCTCTCGTTCATGGATTATCCACCCGACTTTCTTCATAAAAATGGAACTTCGAATCGGGAGGAGGGTTATACTCATATACTGTCGAGTCCTATTTGATTCGGCTTTTTAGTTCGAAGGCCGGCTTCAACTCAAGGCTTGGATGATGGCCTTGAGAGCTAAGCAATCCTTTGTAGGATGGAGGATCCTCTGTGATGCGCCACGGTATTTAGGTCCGGTTTTGTTAGCCTCCTCTTGATTTGTAATTGGAAGCAACAGATTTTGTTGTTATCAAGGAGGTGTTTGAAGATGATTGGAACTTCTTAGGTCCTTGAAAAGTATGTCTTGTGGAATTACGATTTAGAAGCTTTTGGCGACGTTGCGCTTGACCAACGGCAATCACGGATGCCTTTCCTCTATTAGAGAGGAAAAATTTACTTCGAGGGTCGACCATCTTTTTAGCCTCTTTATTTCTTCCTTCGAGAAGCGTTAGACTTGTTCTCCTTGTATTTTTAGGTCTTTCCACGTGGTTGGGGACATGACTTCGGCAATTCTATAGAAAGATTGTTGTGGCAAGTCTTCAATATGAACTTTTGATATTGGATCCAATTCATAGCTTTATTAGCGAATAAACGCGAAGGTGTCGATGTCTCCCCACCTTTCGCGTCTAGGAGAGTTCCAATTGAGACCGATTATAGTCATCGAAGAGATTCTGAAAAGAACTTTCCATGTCCTCCACTGATTAATACTCGGCCTTGAGTCTTGATACTGTCGAAGCGACTCATGAAAATCGAGGCGAATGGTAGGAACCATCGAGGCTTCGTTTCGAGATTACCCTAAATGTGATTTGAAATGTCGTGTTGTGAAGGTGACCCTCTCCGTCAACGGCGTGAAGTTGATCAAATTGAATTTGGATAAGGGATTGAATCCCATTCTCTCGGATCTGGACGGGATACCGATCCTTTTGACTTCTGTGTGGACATCAAAGCATTGATTTTATCTTCAAGCTCTTTCATCCTTTAGCCATCATCTTCCCCTTGTTTTGGATTATTTCCAATAGGAAGAATTGGATCATTTCCACCTTGAGCAGCGGATCGACTTTCTTTGGAGGTTGATCGGCGTAAATGTGTTCATCAATCTCGAATCATCCTCAACATTATGGTGGGTTACTCCACCTTGTTATTTGGATTGATTGACTGGACCGGGTTGTGCAACCGTTTGGATTTGCAATTCCCTCATCGTTGCATGGCTAGCTCCATCTGTTCTCATTTCGACCTTAAGCTCTTCTCTTTGCTTAGCTAAGGCTTCTTGTAACATTTGAGCGGGACATCGGAGTAATGGTAAAAGCTTCTGCGGATGGGGACCCGAACTTGACATTGTGTCATCGGGCTATCGGTGAATTGATGTCGGAAGCTTCATCATCGAGATGACTCTCCCTCATGCATCCTTCTATAGTCGATCGTTGTGTAGCAATAATGTAACGAGACATCTGGCGGAAACTTCGGTCTTCGACTTTCCTGCGGGGTAAATCGGGGATCAGAATCCGTCGCCGGTCCTTTCCTTTGTTCACCATGTTAATGGTCGCCGGAAACTCATCAATTTGGATGGATGATCTCCTTTTTCTTCGATGTCGTCTTGGTGTGGCTTGATTTTCCGTTCTTGAGGAAAGCCTCGAATCTTGAAGCTCTTTGTGATTGGCGTTTGACTTCGGAGCGGGCACATCGATAACAGCGTCTTGATTAGTTGTGCACGAGCAAGAACAATTTATTTCATCAATGCGTCCTCTTCGTGTGTTGCCACCCCGCGATGGTGTGGTTGGTGTGGTTTACCACAAATTGCACTTCCACCAAGTGTAGCGTTATCCTTAGTGGAGGACAGCGTCTTCTTTTGGGGCGTCGGCCATTTGATTTGAGACAACTTCCATGCGGCGGCTGCGTCATCACGAAGTTGCTTACGTATGAATCCGAGTGGTTATCTCACCGTGATTTTGCGAGTCCTTGCCTCAACTTCTTCTTCTCGGCGGACTTCGTGGACCCCTTGTGGGATGCTCAAGCGAGGCATAGCGATTTCTTCGGTTTGAGTGCGTCGGATGGCTCGGCATTCGAACATCACTTGGAATTTGGAGTGCGACTGACACATCGTTGTTTATGGATCGGTACCCAATGTTCCATTCTGGGTGTTTTGACTTTGGTTCTCAATTGTGGACCAAGTGTTGAACACGAAGTTGTGATTTCGGACTTAGCGGTTGATACCTCGGTAGGAAAAGTGGAAGAAAGGTGGAAAAGCCAAATTTTCATTAAGGCATGGAGGGGCCTGCGCTTTTGGCGGCGATTGAACTATCTGTGGCAGCGAGCGATTTATACCTGTTGTTGGCGGCGGCTTAAACTGTCGCTAACGAGGCGTTTCGAGCTGTCGGTGAAGAATTACGGCGGCGGACTCTTGAGCCAATTTTGCGTTGACTTGGGACCCATGCTTGGCGATTTTGAGCCGTTCTTTGAGTTGCTTTTGACTCTTAGCCTTGCGAACAACGTGCGATGCTCGAGCAAAGCGTGCCACAGGCGTTTTAGTAGCTCTCCTTTGTCAATCGGGCCCTTGGCGAGAACCCATTCTTCCTTGGGAGAGTCTTGTGGATTGAGAGATTGCGGTTTGTTGATGCCTTTGATCCGCGTGAGTTGATAGTGAACTCCATCCGTTGACTCGAGCCTTGAACTGGCGAGCCATCTTTTGGCGTCGTCTTTGGCGAGCTCTCTTCGTCGGATCGGTTGAGATCTTGTTGAGAGGAAATCGCCTGCATGCATAGCGAGCGAAGATCATTGCACATCACAGCGAGCGAACCTCCCTCTTAGGGGATGAAATCCTCAGATATTTCTTGGGATGAGGAGGATTTGATGTGGAAAGAAGGAGATACTCTTTGGTGGATCGAAGAAGTAGTCTATTCCATCAACCATGAATTCGGCTGATTCTTTGCAAGGCTGCGACACAACGATCTCGGGCTTGAGACCGTTGGCTCCCATTTGTAATTATGTCGTGTTTGGGTCGAAAGTTGATTCCATTGTAAAACTAGAAAATTACACTTTTGGTTCGGTTACAATGAAAATTAAATAACTCTCTTACAAACTTCGAACAAAAGGCGCTACAAGTGTAGATCTCTTGTTTTGTGGGACTTTGCTGCTTGGGGGCGCGTAATCCGTGGACCACCGAGCGGCGATCGTCGAATCGGCGGGGTTTAGTTAGTGCTTAAAGGAAACAAGAACTTCAAAATATCTTAGCAAGGTAAGATATCTACTCTTCTCAAGAATAAGTCAAGGCTTAAACTTCGAGGAATCTCCGTGTGGATCGTGTTCTTGAACTCAGGAAGCTTGGATTCGATTACCCCTTTCGATGGCAGGCCCCAAGTGGGCGTAGGAGGGTATTTATAGTCTTTGGAAATGCCCACAATTGTCATAAGTCTGGAGATTCTGATTAAGCGCGGCGGCTTCAGTACCTGCGCGCTGGCTACGCCACCGCTCCTGGCGGGCGGTCGCAGCTACCTGTTGGCGGCGGCGGTATGAAATTGCCTCGGCGACTAAGGCGGTGTAAATCCAGGCTGGCATAGCGGTTTTGCTTTTTAGGCGATTAAATGCCCTAGAATCGCGCTGGTGGTATCTTCGTGATGTAACCGCACATTAAAGTCACGAGCGTCTCTGCATTGATAAAGTCAAGTGGGCCCCACGGCATTAATTTAGACCCTAAGAGCTCGTTTCAAGTATCACGGTGTTTAAGCCTTTTGAGACAGTGAAGTGCCTGCGCTATAGCGAGACACATCAAAGTGTCTCGCTTCGTCGCGAGGCACACACAAGTGTCTCGCTAATAGCGAGACACATCAAAGTGTCTCGCTTCGTCGCGAGGCACACACAAGTGTCTCGCTAATAGCGAGACACATCAGAGTGCCTCGCTTCGTGGCGAGACACAAACAAGTGTCGCCTTTGTGGCGAGACACAATCTCCCATATGTTGACTTCTTGAGATTTCGACGGCGTTGTTCTTGATCTTCTCATGATTTAGTCATATTTGAGGTTCTTGACAATTTTTGATGCCTACAACGATCTACGTGGAGATTCCTCGAGTTTAAGCTTTGACTTATTCTTGAGAAGAGTAGATATCTTACTTTGCTAAGATATTTACTTAAGTTCTTGTTTCCTTTGCGAAGCATTAACTAAACCCGTCGATTCAGCGATGCGTTGCTTTCGGTGGTCCACGGATTACCGTCCGACGCAGGCAAAGTCCCGCAAAGCGGAGATCTACACTTGTAGTGTCTTTTGTTCGAGTTTGTGAAAGTTATTTAAAATTTCTTTGTAGCGAAAATTAAAGTATAATTTTCTTAAGTTTTGTAATGGAAGCGACAAAGAAATCAACTTTCGACCCAAGCGGTACCCTTTCTCAATTCTCCCCATGCGGCTCATCAACAAAGCGGTGTTGCCGAAAGGCATCACCGACACATCCTTGAAACCACCGGATCATTGTTACTATCGTATGCGTACGGTTCGGTTTGGACGAAGCTCTCCCACGAGTGTCTATCTCATTAATCACACTCTCTCCACCACTTTAAAGGCCTTACACCTTTCAGCGGCTACACCAAAGCCACCAAATTACTCACATCTTGAGTCTTGGTGCACATGCTTAGTCAACTACCATCCTCGAGCGCAACAAGCTCTCACCACGATCTGTCATGTGCATATTCCTCGGATACGTTTACATCATAAAGGCTATCACCGCTATGATCCTCACTCGATCGCCTCGCATCTCTCCCGTCACATTCTTTGAATATCTTCCATCCTACGCTTTACCCTCCCCACCGTACCTTTACCACCATCCACACCCACGATCTAATCTTTCTTGAACTTAACACATCCAACTCTCAGGCACCACAAATCACTAAGGAGCTAAGCTCGAAACTAGTTCTTCCACCGAGCAAGTTGTAGAACGTAAAAATGCGAGAAGGCGGTAATATCCATGAAACACTATCGATGAAGGTTACAAGGCGGCGACTTTCCGCGATAACAAAGGAGAATCGAAGCTAATGTCTCCAGTACAAGGATTACAAGTTGACAATCCTTGTGAAAAGAGATCACAAGTATTGATCTTCAAAGCAAAACGCGGACTTATCCCCGCTGCTGCTCAAAACGCGGAGCACATGGCCCGCTCAAGCCCCAAATGCGAGCACATGGCCCGCTCAAGCCCCAAACGCGGAGCACATGGCCCGTTTCAATTCAAAATGCGGAGCACATGGCCCGCTTCAATCCAAAACGCGAGCACATGGCCCGCTCAAGCCCCAAACGCGAGCACATGGCCCGCTCGAAGCTCAAAACGCGGCACACATGGCCCGCGTTTCAATTCAAAATGCGAGCACATGGCCCGCTCGGCTTCAAACACGCACGGGTTGCTCCAACGCTGAACTCCGCTGACTCGCTCAAACACGATCTTAACAGTTCCAAAACTGCTTTTGCACGATCCGAGGGCCATTAACCCTCATTTAGGAGCGACATAGGCCGTTACACCCCTTAAAACCCTATAAATAGCCAAAGGCTCCTATAGGGGGCTTTTCTCTCGATTGGCGGCCTTTTGGAGGAAGTTGGTTGGCTTAGAGGAGGCTTCTTTGGATTGGCTTTCCCTTGGCAGCTAGGCATACAAACTCATCCAGAGTTACAAAACTCATATCTTGAGTTATCAAACTCGTTAGAGTTATAAACTTGCTTTATGAAGTTCTTAGACTTGCTCCTCATGAAGTTCTTTTCCAACCTCGCCCCACGAAGTTAAGACGGTCGGATCGCCAACGGGATACAAGATTCAAGCTCCCACCGCCACCGCAGAACCCAGATTAAATAAAGAGAAGGGTCTCAGTTGACCTTTCCCTCTTTTGTAAATCGGCGACCGATTGAGGAAGTTGTAATTTCTTTTATCTAAGTCGCTAGAGAGAGATATTGCATTCGAGAGATTGTATTTATTCTTTCTTTAAAATCAATTGGAAGGGATAATCTTTATTTTACTGACTTTAAATTTCCTCATGAACAAAGATGGCGACTCCGGGGACTAGCTTCACGATGAAGAAGTGGTGGCAATCCGGCGTCAAGCTTATTGGGACGGTGTTGAAACTCGGCCGTAGAGTTCGATCAAGTCAAGTTCGAAGAGGCACTCTCCTCCGGATCCCTTAGCCTCAAGGCTATCGCCAAGATCCACAAAGCCTCTAAGGAGGCCAAAGCCCATTCGGTTGTCGTGGCTAACGTCGGTAAAGATGGTGATGTCACCGCAAAAGCCTCAAATCGGTGAAAGGGCGTTGCTGCCGAAGAACACGACCGAGATGGCCAATCGACCAACCAACGCTAACTCGCTTGTGAGCCAAAACGCGATCCCGAAGCTGCCTTTTACGAACACAAGCCTCGCTTATGTGCCCGAACACGAAGCCTCGCAAAGCCAGCCGAACGCAACCCTCAACGCTGCCATTACCAAACGTCCCCAACCCCTGCTTCACTTTCAAACGCCAACTCGCTTCAGCAGGTTGCACGCGATCCTCGCATCCCCACTATAAGCGGGTCACAACCCGCGTTCAATTTCTCAAACGCGAACCTCGCGCTCAGGGGTTGCACGCGATCCTCGCATCCCCACTATAAGCGGGTCACAACCCGCGTTCAATTTCTCAAACGCGAACCTCGCGTTCGGCAGGTTGCAAGTGACCTCACGCCTATCCCGAGACACGGGTCTCAACCCGGCGTCAAGCATTCAAGCGGACCTAGCGTTCACAATCTAAAACGCTGGCAACCTCGCTCAAATGCTCAAACGCGATCTTCGCTCCAAGTGCCAAATCATCGGCATATCGGCGCTGCTCATATGCGGCCAAGCCGTCGGTGTTTGACCAATTGACAAATATCATTTGGTCCGCCGAACGACGGCATTCTCACAGGAAGGAGGCTTCAGAGGTCGAATACCTTGGAGTCACTTCTAACATGATCGGAGTAGGCAGACCGTCAATCTCTAGCTCTAATGAGCCAGAGGCAAATCGGTCCCCCGACTTGGAAGAGGCTTTGAATGACTCCGACGGAGTTTACCGACATACTCGGACTCGAACAGAGGTCATACCCCCCGTCAATTATCACAAGTTGGCTAAAGGAATTGAGTGCGAAGATGAGCATTCACCATCGCAATCTCAATCCTCTAGTTCTTTCATAGAGCATGTGAGCCTTGTCTACAGCGGAGACGCTGAAGATTTCAAGAAGAGGCTCAAGAGTATCGTGCTATGATGCAAGAGGCCTGCGATCACAACAAGAGTCCATCGATCAACTTGAGATATGATAAACCAACTTGTTGTAGATAGAGCTCAACTTCGATAGCCGACTCAACACTTCACCAAAATCATCATGAGGAGGAGTGAATCCTCAAACGAGAAGAAAAATGAATGAAGCTCCCGATCAAGAAGCTCATCACGTAGAATCCTCCTCGAAGAAAGGGAGAGGCCGAAACGAGCAAAGTCCTCAATCCAGAAATGCGAGAACCGAAGCCCGGCCAATGCCATGGTTAATAGGTGCGAGCTCCAAGATCGGGGTTGTCGGATCAGATTCCGAATGGGATACGGTTCCTTATCCTCCAAAATTCAAAGTCCCTACGCTACAAGCTTTCGACGCACGGGATCACCGAACCAACATATCTACCATTTTAAGTCCTGGTGGGAATGGGATGTCAACGATGCCATAACATCTCGTTTGTTCAATTGCACCCTCAAGGGGTTGCCTTTGAATGGTTCATGAAACCGCCGCAGGATGTATCCGAAATGGGCGATTTAGAGAGACTCTTCTGTCACGATTCTTTAAAGATGACACGAAATTATCGCTACTCTCCTTGCCCTTAAGCAAAAGGAGGGAGAGCCTATCAAAGTCTTCGTCGAGCGGTTCGAAGCATGGCTCTTCGATGCTTTGGTATGACCTGATCTGCTCTAATTGACACTGTCGGCACAATTTACAAACTAATCTCCTAGCTCGAATGGGGTTGCAAAATGTCATTCCCGAAACAACTAGTCTCCCTGTATGCAACAGTCAAGTAATTATTGCTAGGATTGAAGCCGAAGAGGAGGAGATCGACTAAGACCGGGCTATTGATGACCGGCTCTAAATCGCGAGGCGAAGACTTCGGTTAGTATCGACCTAGAATAATTACTGGTGGGGTTGATTATTTGTTATTATGCGAGTTGAATGATAAATTCTAAATATTGTCAAGTTAACAAAATACTTTTGACAATGTAAGCACTTCAGCGTGCGGCACCATCAAAATCAACTTATCAATCCTCTCCATAGGATGATAAGTCTACAAAGTTGCTCAAATCGTAACACAATCTGTCATGTTAACCTAACACCTCGACAACCAACTTATCAATCCTCTCCAATAGGATGATAAGTCCACAAAGTTGCTCCAATGCATAGCGTATCCTTGTCATGTTAACCTAACACCTCGACAACCAACTTATCAATCCTCTCCAATAGGATGATAAGTCCACAAAGTTGCTCCAATGCATAGCGTATCCTTGTCATGTTAACCTAACACCTCGACAACCAACTTATCAATCCTCTCCATAGGATGATAAGTCCACAAAGTGGCTCCAATCACAGCGTATCCTTGTCATGTTAACCTCACACCTCTCGACAATCAACTTATCAATCCTCTCTAATAGGATGATAAGCCCACAAAGTTGCTCACATCATAGCATAATCCCACAAAGTTAAGATTAGCTCGTCTCGTTATTAGCAAGGCGACCTCTTCTAACAATCAACCTATCGACTCTCTTCAATAGAGCGATAAGTCCTCAAAGTTGCTCCGATCGCAATGTATCCTTGTCATGTTAACCTAACACCTCTGACAATCAACTTATCGACTCTTTTCAATAGGCGATAAGTCCTCAAGGTTGTTATTAATAACACCACAATCCAAGCCTCACGTGTGGGGAATTTTATCGAATCCTAAGTAGGGGTAAGTCAGCCTAACACACATTGCGGTTTAGTCTTTTACCGATCGAAGAAGACACCGAATTCAAATCGGGAATTTTATCTCGAAACCTAAGTAGAGATAAGCACGCATCTAATACATGCGGTAGGGTAGTCTATTCCGTGAGAAAGACTAAGCCTCACGTATTCAACATCGTAGCATTAAGCCTAAAAGAGTTTTATTCTTTTAGCACAGCGTCACATCGCGAGCAGTTTAGATAATCGCATGCTAGCCGATTCAAGCGGTGTCGGTAAAGGCTCATCAAGTCCGTTGATGGTGGGGTTAGCCAATAACCCTAAAGTCAGCGCTAACAGCGTTGCGGTTAGTCTCTTGCCGGTAAAAGGCGACAAAGTCACGTATTCAACATCGTAGCCAGGCACGTCATGTGGCCGAACTCCTCAAATTTGCTTAAATCGCAATCAACTTATCAATCCTCCTCAACAAGATGATAGGTCCTCAAAGTTGCTCCGATCGCCACGTATCTTCATCAAGTCGACACTATACCTCTGATGATATAATCAAATTATCAATCCTCCCCAACAGATAAGTTCCTCAAAGTTGTTCAAATCACAACTAAACCCGTCAATCAACTCATCATTCCTTTCCAATAGAATGATAGATCCACAAAGTTGTTCAAATTACAACACAATCCTATCAAAATCGTACACATCCTCGTGAGTTTGATAACCAACTTATCAACCCTCCTCAATAGGATGATAAGTCCACAAAGTTGCTCCAATGCATAGCGTATCCTTGTCATGTTAACCTCACACCTCGACAATCAACTTATCAATCCTCCTCAATAGGATGATAAGCCCCAAGCCTTGTTCACATTACAAGCCTAAAGCCTTGTTCAAACCACAAGCCCAAAACCTTGTTCAAACCATAAGCCCCAAGCCTTGTTTAAACCACAAGCCCAAAGCCTTGTTAACACCACAAGCCCCAAGCCTTGTTAACACCACAAGCCCCAAGCCTTGTTAAAACCACAAGCCCAAAGCCTTGTTTAAACCACAAGCCCAAAGTCTTGTTCAAACCATAAGCCCCAAGCCTTGTTCAAACCACAAGCCCAAAACCTTGTTCAAACCATAAGCCCCAAGCCTTGTTCAAACCACAAGCCCAAAACCTTGTTCAAACTACAAGCCCAAAGCCTTGTTCACACCACAAGCCATGTAAGCCTTATTCACAACACAGGCCTTAAACCTTGTTCAAATCACAGGTTTCATATTTTATCCCCCGACAAAATCTAAACTTATCGACTCTCATCAATAGAGCGATAGGTCCTCAAAATCTTGTTCAAATCACAAATACTCAACTTTATCAAGTTAACCCCACACCTCTGATAAAATCAACTTATCGACTCTCTTCAATAGAGCGATAAGTCCTCAAAAATCATCATCAAGTTAAAAATTCCACCTCTGATGATAAAACCAATTTATCAACTCTTTGCAATAGAGTGATAAGTCTCCAAAAGCTTGTTCAAACAACAAGTATGAAAGGCATGCCAAGTTAACACTATACTTTTGGCACCTTAAAGAAAAGTCTAAAAGACTTAGTTGGAAATGTGGGGTTCATCCCCGCGTTTCAACACAAAACGCGAGGGTCGCGCCCGCGTTTTAAACACAGAACGCGATGGCCAGCTCCGTGTTTCAACCTCAAAACGCGAGGATCAGTCCCATGTAGCAAAGTTCAAGACGCTACGGTCACTCCTGCATTTCAAAAAAGCAAAAGCAAAATGTCGGAGTTCACCCATGCAAGATGAATGACTAGCATGGACAAAAGCAGAACATGACTTCTTTGAAGACAGAATGAGGAGCAATACCTTCTCAGGATCAAGCAAAAGAAGATATCCAAAGTATTCCGAAAGCTCGTCCCAGTCAACCGCGAACTTTCAAAAACTTTGGAGGGGGTTCTGTAGGCTGTAAAAAATTACTGAAGACAGCCAATATCCGCGAAACACTATCGATGAAGGTTACAAGCTGACGACTTTCACGATAACAAAGGAGAATCAGAAGCTAATGTCTCCAGAGTACAAGGATTACAAGTTGACAATCCTTGTGAAAAGAGATCACAAGTATTGATCTCTTCAAAGCAAAACGCGGGACTTATCCCCGCTACCAAAACGCGGAGCACATGGCCCGCTCAAGCCCCAAATGCGGAGCACATGGCCCGCGTTTCAATTCAAAATCGCGGAGCACATGGCCCTTCGAAGCCAAAACGCGAGCACATGGCCCGCGTTTCAATTCAAAATGCGGAGCACATGGCCCGCGTTTCAATCCAAAACGCGGAGCACATGGCCCGCGTTCGAAGCCCCAAACGCGAGCACAAGGCCCGCGTTTCAATTCAAAATTGCGGAGCACATGGCCCGCGTTTCAATTCAAAATCGCGGAGCACATGGCCGCGTTGAAGCTCAAAACAGGCGAGGCTTGCTCGAGCGAACTCCGCTTTGACTCGTTCAAACACGATCTTAACAGTTCCAAAACTGTTTTGCACGATCGAGGGCCATTAAACCTCATTTAGGAGCGATTATAGGGTCGATTACACCTTAAAACCCTATAAATAGCCAAAGGCTCGGCAGATAGGGGGCTTTTCTCTCGATTGGCTGCCTTTTGGAGGAAGTTGGGTTGGCTTAGAGGAGGCTTCTTTGGATTGGCTTTCCCTTGGCTTGGCTAGGCATACAAACTCATCCAGAGTTACAAAACTCATATCTTGAGTTATCAAACTCGTTAGAGTTATAAACTTGCTTTGCGAGTTCTTAGACTTGCTCCTGCGAGTTCTTTTCCAACCTCGTCCCACGAGTTAAGACGGTCGGATCGTCAACGGGATACAAGATTCAAGCTCCCACCGCCACCGTGAAGAACCCAGATTAAATAAAGGGAAGGGTCTCCGTTGACCTTTCCCTCTTTTATAAATCGGGCGACCGATCGAGGAAGTTGTAATTTCTTTTTATCTAAGTCAGTTAGAGAGAGATATTGCATTCGAGAGATTGTATTTATTCTTTCTTTAAAATCAATTGGAAGGGATAATCTTTATTTTACAGCTTTAAATTTCCTCGCGAACACAAGTGGCCAGTTCTGACCCACCTCCTGCTGCACAGGATCAATCAGCTCCTCCACAAAGCTCCATCGGACCTGAACCACCCACTACTGACATCCCACCTGAGACCCGATATCCCACTCGAGATCACCAACCACCAGCTAAATACCGCGACCCCAACTTCACATCCATTGCTTTTCACACAGTCACTATGATGTCAGATTATGTGGAACCCCACTCTTACCATGATGCAGTCAAACACCCTGAGTGGCAACAGGCCATGCAGAACGAACTTACAACTCTCCAGCAAACTCATACGTGGGATCTCACCCCTCTTCCTTCGGGAAAGACACCCATTAGCTGTAAATGGACCTACAAAGTCAAGACTAAAGTAGATGGAACCATCGAGCGTTACAAGGCTCGGCTAGTCGCACGAGGTTTTACACAACAATATGGGGTGGACTATGAGGAGACATTCGAACCAGTTGCCAAAATGACTACTATTCGCACACTGGTTGTTGTCGCCGCCTCCCGACAATGGCCACTATATCAAATGGATGTGAAGAATGCCTTTCTGCATGGCAAAATCAATGAAGATATTTACATGACTCCTCCACCTAGACTATCTCACCCCAAAGGCCTCGTCTGTCACCTTCGTCGAGCTCTATATAGCCTCAAACAGGCACCCCGTGCCTGGTTCGCCCGATTCACACAAGCCATGCAACCAGCTGGCTTCCTTCCGAGTGAAAATAACCCGGCAATGTTCATCTCCTCTTCAAATGGCCAACGGACCATCCTACTTCTCTACGTCGATGACATGATCATCACCGGTGACAACCCATCGACCATCCAGCACATCAAATCCCACCTCCAGCGAGAGTTCGAAATGAAAGACCTCGGCCACCTCCAATACTTTCTCGGACTGGAGATCAATCGAACACCACGTGGCTACCATCTATCTCAACATAAATTCGCCACCGACATTATCAACCGCGCAGATCTAAGACACTCCAAACCAGCTCAGACACCCCTTGAACTGAATGTCAAACTCAATACCACTGATGGTGATCCCCTATCCGATGCAACTAAATATCGACATCTTGTAGGAAGCTTGGTGTACCTCACCATCACCAGACCTGACATTTCTCACGCAGTTCATGTCCTTAGTCAATTTATCGCTACACCCCGCTCCCCTCACCAATCAGTACTACTCCGCGTCCTACACTACATTCGTGAGACACCATACAGAGCATTATTCTTCTCAACCTCATCCTCACTAATCCTTCCCAGCTACAACGACGCAGATTGGGCTGGTAACACTACAGATCGTTGATCTACTACTGGCTACTGCATCTTCCTAGGTGACTCTCTCATATCCTGAAAATCAAAGAAACAGGATGTTGTCTCTCGCTCTAGTGCAGAATCGGAATATCGCGCCATGGCATCTATCACAACAGAGATCGTTTGGCCACGACGACTCCTCCTTGACATGGGTGTGTCCTCCACAACTGTCACTCCTCTACATTGCGACAATATGAGCGCCATCAAAATAGCCGACAATCCGATTATTTCATGAGCATACGAAGCACATAGAAATCGACTGTCACTTTACTCGTCATCATCTACTGGCCGGCACAATCTCTCTTCCCTACGTCAACACCGATCTTTAGCTAGCAGACCTCTTTACTAAAGCTCATACGATAAAACGACATCTATTCCTCATTGACAAACTACCATTGGTTAACTCAACTGCAGTTTGAGGGGGGGTGTTAAATATAGGAATAGACCCCTTTTTGTTTAGTCCCACATCGGATAGAGTAGAAGAATGAGACCACTCCTCTTATATATATAGACCCCGATACTAATGAATAGAATTGCTCTTTTTCCCTTGATTTGCTCCACTTCTAACAGAGGATCCCATGGTGACTATTGCCATTTTGACAGGTATTTAATGGTAGAATACTCTCAATTTGTAAAGCACAAATCATTTCCCTCGTTTTTTTAGGGTTTGTGTGGTTGTTTTTTCGAAAACCAAAGAAAAAGAAAACAAAGGGAGAAAATATCTTAGATGATTTTCAAAATCCTCAACAAAACCCATGAAATGAGTTTTCTAAACTTTAGGGCACATCACCTAATAAGAATGTGTCACATCACCTCTTTTCTTGATTTCAATCGTGAACCAAAGAAAGGAAAATAAACAATTATAAGAAATAGGTTTCCTATAATCTCCTTGATTTATTTTCCAACCAAACAGCCCTTTAAGGAAAGGGCCTCAGCCCAACATTTCTCTATTTGTTGTTAGAGTTATTATTTTCTACAAAAGAATAAATTTTACAAATTAAAATACCACGAACTTTTTATTTTTGTTCATAAAATCAATATAATTTTTATTATAGAAAAGCGTGTTATAAACTTTTAAATAGAAAAACATCATGAACGTTGCCTTAAAACAGATCATCACAATACATGAAACCATTTGGTGAATCAAGATTGCTACAAAACAAATATTCATAGAATCCAACTTGAGATATTCTTGTAAATATCCATTTTATCTTGAATTTATAATTTTTCTTTTTGAAGTTGGAACATTATAATCATTCAAGAGCGTAAGTAAGCACAATTATATTGAATGCAAGATATAGCATTAGTTTTCAGGTAAATTTCACATTCCCAAAAGTTTGGCCAATTTTTGAGATGGGAAAAAACAATTAAAAATATCACGTGACACTAAAAGTTTTATCATGTAACCCCTAATCTAACACAGCATTCTTCTATATGTGAAATTTTAAGAAGTTTTCGTCGATGTGTGAAAACGTGTCAAACTTTTAGGGTTTATGTGAAATTTACCTTAGTTTTTCACAGTCAGTGTGTGTGTGTATATATATATATATATATATATATATATATATATATATATATATATATATATATATATATATATATATATATATATATATATATATATATATATATATATATATATATATATATATATATATATATATATATATATATATATATATATATATATATATATATATATATAAAGTTTATGTGAAATTTACCTTAGTTTTTTAGCAGTCAGTATATATATATATAATTATATTCATAGATGAAATAACCCAAATTCAATCTGATTCAAACTTTCTTGTCCGCCAATTAATAAAAGGCCTTGCATATATTTGAAATACAATAAAAAAATATAAATGCAAACAAACGAAAGGCAAACACTCGCCAAACAATTCACAAATCAAGCATACACGCGCGCAGCTCCCCTCATTCCTCCAACAGCAAAACTCCTGCTCGTTTCAAACCCAACATCCCCATCAAACTCACAAGTTTGATCCTCATCAATCCTCTCCATCTTCAAACCTCTCCTACTTCTATTCACCGCCTCTTCTCTTCCCAACTCAAGAGAACGAACCCTTCTCATTTCCTTAGCTCTAATTAACCGTTGAAGGAGTTCGTTGTCGCCTCTCGAGCTCATTCTCGCTCGACCCAAATCTATTGCTGCGCGCAACACCTTGAGTAGGCAAAGGATGAAGGTGTACGAATGAGATGCCTCCGCCTGACACCGGTCAGCGCAGCCTGTCATGCCTCGTATGTACGAGTCTCGTAAGCGGACCAACGCTTGAAGGGTGACCGGAGGAGCGGCTCAGTTTGCTTGGTTTCTCGGCTGGTCCGGTCATGATTGGTTTGGGGTGGAGAAGAGTAATGTGGTTGGATTTGAGTATTTCAATGGAGAAATTGGTGGAGGAGGGAAGGTGTTGAGATTTGAGAGAGTGAGGCCAAGGGAAATTTGTGTATATAAACGGACATTTGAGTTTGGACGATGCATGTGTAATTTGAGAAAGATACAAGTTCCTTGTTATATGCTATTATATGCTTTTTGAGAGAAATATATGCTATTATATTTGACCTAGTATTGTATACATTACGGCAAAAGTTAACAAATTAAATTTAATTAAAAAATTTTACGTTCTTTTTAATAAGTGAGTATATATAAAGGTTTATCAAACTGATTTGGTTTGATGAAAATTCATATATGTTTAAGTTAGATATGAATTATTTGAATTTTTCCCCAATTTTTAGAGATGTTAGAAAAGATAGTTATAGGAGGATAATAACTATTGAGGTGTTTCTTATATGATTTCTCGACCAACAATTAAAAGAAAAGTTGTGGAAAAAGCAATAAGAGTCTTCAAGCTAGTGGGAAATTGATGTCATTTTCAAATATAAGTTCCATCTATTTGATGGCATGTGCTTGTTTTGTTTGTGTAATTGTCCTCCAGTTCTTATAAGAAAGAATAAGGACGAGACACGAGACTACCCTTTGGAGTGCATCAACAGATGGTTTCAGGCTTGCAGAACAATCCCTAAATAATAGCTGTTTGTATTAAGGAAATATGTTTCCAACTGTGTTTCATCAATAGAGAGAATTACAATATATTACTACACTACCGGATGATAAATTGATAATAGATTTTCTTTATAATCATAGTAGACTTAGTATTCACTTTTTTTCTTTTCATTTATTTATTTATTTTGTTTGGACTTTGTAGGGTGTCAAGTTTTTATTTTTAATTTTTGTAGCCTTGTAGGGTGTCAAAATCAATAGAGGCAGGAGTATTTTAGTCAACAAGTCCGGGATATAAGCCAATTAGATATCTTAAATAGTAGTAGGCTAATCATTATACGATTTTATTCTTTGGTGAGAGTTGTGATTCCTCCTTAACCTAATAACATGAATGGATGCAATTTAGACAATTTAAGGTAAAAGTCTTAAAATCATAAATCATCCCTGAAATAATGCACAATTATGATTTAGAAATGTGTTAAATTTAAAGAAAAAGATGAGACATTCCAAAGCCAAATCTCGAGCTCTTGAATAATTCTAATTTGGATTAGAAATAAGATCATTTTGGATCCACAAATTAGTGAATTTTTCTAAGACGAATAATTACAATTTTTCCTATCTAAGTAACATAATCTTTCAAAGAGAGGAGATCTATGTTCTAAACATCAATTCTTTATGAAAAAACATCCTCCTAATACCCCAAGGCGAATGTAATGGTATTCACAAAACAAGACATTAAGAAAAAGCCAACCAACTTTTGCAATTAATGCTCCCCAATTTCTTAACAAAAGAAATAAATAAATAAATTCACAATTCAGAATCCCAACTTTATCTATCGAATAAAATCCTCATTCTACTCTACCCAATCAAACAAATTTACATAAAAACAAAACAAAACCTACCTCTTATATACACTACCCTTAAAAAATTTAAAAAAAAACCTTTCCTTCATCCCACACTTCGTCTCGGACCCAAACCCCGACATCCAAACTCCTCCGTCTCGGAACCAACAGACTCGACCCAACCTTAACATCCTCCTCCTCAAACTCACAAGCCTCATCCTCATCAATTCTCCCAATCACAACACTCTGACTCCTCTTCACCCTCTTCTCCTTCTTCGCCGAACTCTCATTGGCCATCGTCGCAGCTCGAACAAGCTCCCCGAGATCATTTTCACCATCTCTCATCCTATTCGAACTAAAACTATAGCTATGAGAAAATTCGGATAATGTAGGATTGTACGCAGCTCCCTCATAGCGAACGTTACCAGCGCAACGGGTAATGCTTTCGATGTAGAAATCCCTGAAGCTTCGAAGAGCTCGCATTGGCCATCCAATGCACTGGCTTGCTTTGTTCTTGGATTTCCTTTCTTTTTTCATGACGATTCTAGTGGTTTGGGTTGATGGTGAAATTTGGTGAAATTTTTTTTAAGGATGAGTGGAGAGATTGGTTAGGCTTGAATTTTGGAGGTTGGTTAGATGTGTAGTATTGGAATTGGAAAGGTTTTTTGGATATTGGTCCGTTAAAATTTTTGATATTATAAAAGTATCCCCCTAAATCATGAAAATTGTTATCTAGCCCTTAAAGTTACTTTAATTTTTTCCATGTAATAATTTATTGATTGACTTGGAAGAAATATACCTATTTAACTTACTTTCTGGTAATGGGTTTTCAGTTAAGCCCGTTATTTAAAGTTACCCCAAACCCAAATTCTATTCTTTAGACCAGTTTAAACGGCAAACTTGTGTCCCACAATCGTTTACATTTGTGTAAACCCGTTTCTTTAAAAATTTTGGGATTTTAGGAAGAAACAATTAATTGAAGGTTAAGACGACTAATTGAGAGCAGGAATGTAATTTACAACGTATGTTTAACAATTGAGCCAATATGAGTAAGCAATTTTGGTGGAATATATAACAGAGAAACTAATTAGTAGTAACTAATAACATTTGAGGGACAAAATAACTGTTCGAAAGAATTGAAGGACCAATTTCAAAATATTAAAGATTTTGAGGGACGAACATGGGGAAGACCTATAGGAAATGTTTGGTCTTACTGTCAGCTAGCATGTCTACAAGTCTAGAATAAATAAACATATCTTGAGTTGAAATTTACTGATAAATGATGAATAGGTTGATGGAGAGACTTAGGTTAGTGAAAAATGTTAATTCGGAACGTGGCAATGCGTCAATAGATGGGTAAACAACTAACACCAGCTACAGCATGGATTGGCTAATTCAACAAATTAGAGAGAAAAGTCAACGAGGTCCAAATTATTGTTAAAGCAAAGCCGGATGTTTGGATGTCTTCTTCGGGAAAATAATTTTATTTGTTTTGAGATTTCTTGTAATAGGACAATACTA
The DNA here is from genome assembly GCA_012295165.1 of Asparagus setaceus. NCBI lineage: Eukaryota > Viridiplantae > Streptophyta > Magnoliopsida > Asparagales > Asparagaceae > Asparagus > Asparagus setaceus. The sequence continues at coordinate 37,516 of WHSE01000054.1, read as the reverse complement.
GTCTTGATTTTCAAAAACAAATTAGCGTTGAAAAAAAAAAACATGACGCCCACTCATCGATACCTTCAGTAACATTGCAACACCCTCTCAACTAAAATTATTAGCAATTAGGTCCCCTCAATTCAAGAGAGAGAGAGGGATTATCTGCAACTTGTCCTTTTAAAATTGGAAGGCAATAAATTAATTAAGGATGTTAAGTAGTACTCATATATATCTATATCTATACTACACATAAAGAGGATTGTCTTGTCAAAATTTTTATTTCCATTTTGGCCTTTTAAGTTTGATAATTCTCAAAAAAATCCATTTTGATTTCCATTTTAAAATAAATCCATTTTGGCCTTTTATGTTTGATAATTGCGAATAATGTTTTGAATATTAAACTATCTTATATTTTAATTTCATTCAAGTTGCATTTAGGATATTTTGATTATCTTCATTTTATTCATTTATTATAAAATTTAGTTTAAATGATCTTAATTTTAATTATAGTTTTTATATAAGTTGTTTAATATCGTTATTTCCAGGCGGATACATGTTATCTAACCCCATTGGGGGTGGGTGAGAGTGGGGTTCACGTGTTTTGAAGGGGGTTGAGTCGTTAGATATTAAAAATTATCTTCGGATGAGCGTGATTGAAACGTGACGAAATATAGATAAATTACGGTAAGACCGTGCTTAGCACGAGCTAAAATACTAGTACTACATATAAAAGAGGATTGCCTTGTCAAAATTTTTTATTTCCATTATTGGCCTTTTTAAGTTTGATAATTCTCAAATATGTCATTAGTTGTAATTAATCATTCACTAATTATATATAACCTCTTATTAATTATGCATTTCCTCACTTTTTCAAAACCTTTGGTCACACTATTATTTTTATTATTTAATGTTGATGTCAGTTATCTGACAGGGGGTTAAGTATGGATTTGGTAAGATATTAGGGTCCTCGATCTTCTCTAGACAGTTGGTTTCTGAGTAGTGAATTCCATCCTGCACATGAACAACACGTGAGAGATTCGGAGTTGGGATCTCCGGTGATTCCTCCGTCGATCAAGTTAGTGTTAAGCTTGAGTGGAGAAGAAAGAGAATGAATGTATGGTGTTTTTTAGTCAGAGTCAGCTTACCCTATGTAGTGGACAACAACTTTCCTTTATAGCAAATCCGAGGGGCAGATAGGGATTTCGGCCGTGTCCAAGCAAGTGGCTCAGTCGGCATCTACTTTACAGGTGTTGGCTGCAGAGGGGGGTGAGTCTCCCAGCCATTTAATATGGGGGTGAAGGAGTCTGCATAGTGCCGACGAGGTCCGATTAGTCATAAAGACTTTCGGGGCAGGAAAAATAATGACTCTGATCATACATTTAATGTGATGGCAATCGACTGTCGGCGGGGGGCCCGAGGATACACCGCCTCTCAACTCGTTTCTCCGAGAGGTTCGACAAGTGACGCCTTTCGTCTCGATCTTGCGAGTGGAGTGATAAGTACCACCTTTTTAGTCGGCCTCGAATATTGTCGACCCGGCCTTGTGGAATGAAGAGGAGTGGGATCGACTTGAATGGTGAGTCGAGTGAGGAAGCCTTTCGACGCGGCCCTTGTTAGGAAGGGTTGAGTGTTTAAGCCGTTCGAGTCGTCCTTCATAAAGTGTGGCTGATCTGGCGTTTAGTTAAGGTGGGACACGTGTCGGCTCCTCGTTGAGGATTAACACTTAGAGGGTGTTTGGGAGGGCTTAATTTTTTAAGCTTATAAGTTAATGCTAGCTTTTAGTGGCTTTTGGCTTTTATGATAAAAATGTTATGAAAATTATTTGGATAGAATAGTAATTTTTTGGTCAAACCTAGCTTATTTAGGTGAGCTTATAAGCTAGTTTTTGAAAAGTGGGGTATACCGACTTTTCAAAATGAGGCTTATAAGTTAACTTATTTGATATTTTACCAAATAGATAGATATGGAAAAGCTAGCTTAAAAGCTAGTTTGACAAAAAATAAGCTCCCCAAACACCCTCTTAGTCATTTGCATGATATAACATTTAATTATGTTATTTAATAGAAATTTTGAAATTTATTTCTAATTTATCTTCACATAATATTTAAAATTCTAGAAAAATTAAAAATAATAAAAATTCATTAGGGTTATGCCTTTGGGTTTCACCTCTTATGAAGGACTAGCTACATGTTACCTTTCATCTTATTTGCCTTTTAAAAGTATAATAATAGTATGAAAAATAATTTGTATTTATTGTACTTGTAATAGCATTAATAGTACAATGATTTTAATAGTATTTTTAAATTAATAAATTACACTATAATTTAATAATTATACAATTTAGTAAATTATTTACTTAATAGTGTAATAAACTAATTATGAAATTAAAATGTAGTTACTAATAGTATTATAATTATGCTATGTATAATAATATTATATTTAAAAGAGAAGAAATTATTTCATATATTATAATTATTTTAATAAACTATGAATAAATTATAACAATTATCCAAACTATAAAAATTAATCATACAGTTCTTTATACAGTTTTATCGTACAATTTATTCATTTAAACAAAATTATAATTGTTCAGAAGTTATATTGCTATACAAGCCATTTCATTATTTTGTAGCCAACAAAAAATTTGAAAAACATAAAACAAAACATGTATGCTCTCGCAAAGCATTACACTATTCTCAGATATATATAATGGGATTTATAGCATTTATGATTTACCCAAAAAATAGGTATAATTTCTAAGGGATATTAATAGGTACTCCTAAAGATATATATATATAGGTAAAGGGACTTATGTGCAATCTACCCAAAAATTATGTATATTTCCTAAACAAAGCTTTTACTGGAGTTTGAACCTGAAAGGTCTTTAATTAAATTCTACTCTAGCAAGGAGCCAAAAAATTGGTAGTGCTACAGTCATCGGTGTGAGGAACTTGTCTACGGCCAACTGGTGAATTGTTCTTGATACCATTACGTGGGTATGTTTTGACTATGTAAAAATGTTCGGTTCTATTAGTTCAATATGTCAAAGGAACCTATCGATACACAAAAATTTCGAAATTGTAGTGAGAGTTGAAGGTTATTTTTCTATTCTCTAACATATTCTTACAGGTTGAAGGTTATTTTTCTATGATCTAACATATTCTTATTGGTTGAGGACCCTTTTTATAGGCTGAAACCTAGATTTACACATCGACATTATTTTTCCAATCCATATTAAATTCACGACCGGTAGGATTTGAACATAGGTGCTCTGATAGCATGTCAAAATATCCTGTCACTACATCAAAACTTATAAGTTATGGTGTAGGATGTGAACATAGGTGCGCTCTGATAGCATGTCAAAAAATCCTGTCACTGCATCAAAACTTATAAGTTATGGTGAGAATCGAGGGTGATATTTCTATACTCTAACACAATAATCTACATGGTTGCCTTTTATCTTTTCTTATTGTTAGAATGATTAACTTATGGTATTCGATAAATTGCATAACTTATTTTTTGGATTGGTAGTAATGCATGCAGTATGAAGTGTATCACAAAATTAGCTGAAAGAAAATACTACTAACAAAATAGCCCTTGACTTATATGCAAAATACTTTTCAGAATAGCCACCTTTTACGTGATTGTAGTACAGTGGGATCTAAATAGTACCGTGTTGTAAATTAGGTGAAAGAAAATATATGAGGTAATCGATTATATATGAACTAATAGTGTGTAGCTTCAGTCACATAAGATGGTTTTACGTGACATTGCAAACGAATTTGGGTCATCTCCACTATTAAAAAGAAAATAGTGGATAGACAACTACTTTTAATATCAACCGTTAATTATCTAGTGGGTGATTGTGATATATTCTAAATCTAACACTCATCGTTACCTCATTATATTCACTGACCAATTCTAATTTGCACTCAAAGAAAAAGATCATAATCAACTACTAGATAACTAATATTTATTATTAAGTAGTGATCCATCCACTACTTTTTTTTGTTTTTGGTAGTAAAGAGGCAGACAGAATAGGAATGACAGCAGAGCTATTAGCAAAGCATCATCACAGATTAAAAGATAAAAGATAAATAAAAATAAAAGGGCACAAAAAGCCTTTAAAGAGAGCTATAGAATTTTGATGTGAGAAATTATCATAATACACTGTGCAAGGCCCATGAGCAGTATTTAGAAAATGATTGCACAAGAGGCCTTCATATGACGGGAAATATTAGCGTAGGTGTCAATTCAAGCTTAGATTCAGCCCATTTATAGATGTAGCCGGAAATGTCATCTCCTGGGCTATAGTGCTCTAGAAGGATAAGATGATATTTAAGCTAAATTTTAATTGATGGTTCGTTCTCTTTCCAAAAACTCTTAAATAATCTTGTGAGGTACGGAGTTTGTATTACATTATGTAACAGTAATGAATTTTTATTCTTTATAGACTATTGGATGTTTCTGTACACGTGGATATGTATTTTAGAATTTTAACTCTTCTATTTATGGTGCAAACTATTACACTAGCATGGTTCTGAAAGGATAGTTATTCTTTATCAATACTTCAAAACAGATATGGATAATTTTGTTTTTGCCTTGAAATATTATTCAAATTGCTCAGTTCGTATGTGACTTGGGCCAGCTTATGACATCTTATTACTGCACCCTGATCATGCAGGCCCATCAGGGTGACTGCTTAAGTCTTGATGCCCAATTGATCTGCTCAAGCCTGGCCCATATATTTTTCTAGGACCTAAAGAAATATTCTTTTTAAGAAAATACCTAAGAAATAATAGAGCCCATCCTCCATCAGCTATTTTTAGCTGAAGTACAAGCAGTGAGCTAAAACAAACAAACTCTCTCTCCGTTTTGAGCAAGAAGATGATTACATCTCATGATTAAAGTTCTTTTATGCAAAAAAGAAAAAAAAAATCCGATGACAGAAGAAGTCTGAAAGGCAGCCCACGTGCAGAGATTGGTGCGCGCTCCCATTTTTTTTCTACGTGGCAGTATTCCCCTGGCTATAATATATTTGGGGAATGGGTTCCGGTGACAGGGAGAACCGGTACAAAGCGGTCAAACACAGGGGGGACAAGGAAATGTGCTCCCGATGAGTCCAGTCAAAGCAAAGGCCTGAACAGTCAAACAAACAGCAATGAGTTGCCACTTTATGGAAATTGATTACATTCTAAACACTAAAATCTGCTTTTTAAAATCTTATATAGATACCTTACCCTTTTTATATAGCCCATTGATTAATTTGAGTCTGACAAGTCACAGGCTCACTATATAAATATTAAATTGCCGTTATTCATTTTCAGATTCTATTCAAACTATTACATGCAATGTGTTTAGAAGATATCTTTTAAATTTCCATAAATCGAAGTTTTTTTTTGTGTGGCTAAATTGCATTTAAATGTCCTAAAGTTTCACTAACCTTGCACATAGATGCCTCCTATTTTAAAACCGAGAAAAAAAATCTAAAGTATTTTCAGTATTGCGGATAAATGCCCCGTAGTTAAAAACCCGCAGTTGATAATTTTTCTCTACATATCTAAAAATATCAGATAATAGATGGTATTAAACTGAAGCTTTTAGAAACATTAGGGTATTTAAGTGAGATTATTTATAAACTGAAGATATTTATATGCTACATTGGGTAAACTAAAGGACACCAACGTGCAACAACGAGTGAACAATAAAGCACCAATGTGCAATATATTTTATAATTTTAGGATATTTATCTATAACACTTAAATACTTTGGAGCATTAAAATCTTGATTTAAAAATAAAAGGCGAAAAATGAACAGTTGGTGAAGCTATATAGCCCATGTAGTTACAATTTTGCCTTTTATTTTAGACCATTAAAATAGTTTCTTTTAGTTTGAACTAGATATCACGAAGATTATAAGTCTTAAGATCTATAATTCAAAATATTTTCAAATCCCTTGATTAATATTTTAAATTTTGTAATACTAAGATTTATTTTTATTCAAAATTAGTTTTTTTCAACTGAGCCGATGCATTTCATGTATTGTAACATGATATGTCTAAAAAATTAAGTGTGACCGGAAGTGATTATTACCATCTAATAATGTAGGTTAAATCTAATAAAGTATTAGTTTAAGATGAGGGTAAAACGGTCAATCTGTTCCTTGAGGAATATCCATATAGAACCTTGCGATTACGTCCCCACCCGTCAGACCTGCACGTGGGTCTCGAAAGCCTAGACACAACACGCCACCGGCTGCAGCCAGTCATTCCCGTTCCCGCTCTCTATCTCTCTCTTTCTCATCCTCAGATTCTGTTCATCTCCAAACAAAGAGAAAAAAAGAACGAAACGAGAGAGAAAAAAAATGACGACCACATCAGAGCTCGAGGACCCCCTTTCTCTCTCCTCATTCAAACTCTCGCATTGACTCTCTCTCTCTCTATCTCCCAAATTGGAAATTTTCAATTTCCCCCCACTCTCCAAATCCTCTTCAGATCATAACTCCACCATGATGATTTCCCCCAAAAATTAGGGTTTCGAGCTCCCAATCCCCTCACACAATGCCTCAGTACCAAACCCCCAAATCCTGGACCCTCGTCGGCGCCGGAGGCCATGTCGTCGACGTTGAGACAGCCGTCAAAGATGGGATCTTGGGTGGCATCGCCGGCGGCGCGGTCACCGCGTCCGAGAAGCTCGACCTCAAGAAGATGATCGAGGATTTGGATCCTGTAGATGATATCCCTGCGGTCTTCATCTGCCCTATTTCTCTCGATCCGATGACGGATCCGGTCACCCTCTCGACGGGCCAAACCTACGAGCGATCCAACATTATGAAATGGTTCTCTTTCGGTAACGTTACCTGCCCTACTACGATGCAGGAGCTTTGGGATTATAGCGTCACCCCCAATCGCACTCTTCAGCAGTTAATTCACGCTTGGTTGTCGCAAAAGTATTTGAGGATGAAGAAGAAGGCGGAGGACGTTAACGGCCAAGCTGCTGAGCTCGTTGATTCTCTTAAAAAGGCGAAGGGGCAAGCCAGAGTTCAGTCGCTTAGAGACCTCCGCGGTCTTGTCACCGCCCACGCTTCTACTAGAAAAACTGTGGTGAGCTCTAATGGAGTTGGTTTGATTTCTTCGTTATTGGGTCCGTTCACTTCACATGCTGTTGGGTCTGAAGCTATTGGGATTCTTGTTAATCTCAGTCTTGATTCGGAATCGAAGGCGAGTTTGATGCAGCCCGCAAAGATTTCGCTTGTAATCGATCTTTTGAATGAAGGAACGACCGATACGAAGATAAATTGTACTAAGTTTTTGGAAATGTTGATGGTGGAGAAGGATTTTGGATGGGAGCTAGTATCAAGCTTGAGTCTTTTGGTAGGGATTTTGAGATTGGTTAAGGATAAGAGGTACCCAAATGGGGTTTTGGCTGGAATTAGCATTATCAAGACTATTTGTTCATATAGTCAAGTTAGGAGTCTAGTTGTTAGCATTGGAGCTGTTCCTCAGATTGTTGAATTGTTGCCCGAATTGAATTCCGATTGCTTAGAACCTGCATTGAAGATTCTGGAGGATCTTTCAACTGTACCCGAAGGGCAATTGGCTTTGAAAGAGAGTTCACAAACTATACCCAACATGGTGAGGCTATTGATGAGGGTTTCAGAGTCTTGTACCCAAAGTGCATTGTCGATTTTGTGGGCGGTTTGTAAGCTTGATCCTGGTGAATGTGCGAAGATTGCAGTTGATGCTGGACTGGCAGCAAAATTGTTGCTTGTTATTCAGAGTGGTTCTGATCAGGCATTGAAGCAGAGGTCAGCTGAGTTATTGAAGCTTTGTAGTTTAAATTACGCGCCGACTCATTTCATTTCAAAGTGCAAGCTAACGAGAACAATGCAATGAGAGTTGGATTCTTGATTATGAAATGATTATTGTTTCTGGTTCATTGGGGAGACGAGAACGAAGCAATGAGAGTTGGATTCTTGATTATGAAATGATTATTGTTTTTGGTTCATCGGGGAGCAAAGAAGTGTGAAATGGAGGAAGCGCTGTTGAGCTGGCCAAGATGGGTCTTTTTCGGGCAAGTGTGGGGTATATAATGCTGTGATCTTGTTGTTTATATATTGGTTTGGATGCCTTTGAAGTTTTGCTTAATTGATTGATATAATTTAGAAGAATTGGTACATAGCAGATTCCGCTATGATTATTCTTGCTCAGTGATTGGATGGGTTCCTCCTAAATAAGCCCTTGAGATCGTGTAATTGTTGCAGTCATTCTAATGAAAATTTTGTGCTTGTAAATTGTTTCATCCAACTTCGATAAGCAGCAGATTAGAAGTCAATGGCAATTTTCTTTTATCAAATGTGCTCATCTACAATATGCTATTTTGTGCTTTGAATAATGATCATGGAGCCCGAACTCCCGCCATAGCATATTTGATTATTGTCTGCACTTGAAGTTTCTAATAGTTTTGATTCTTCAAGTTTCTAGGATTTAATGTTCTTCGGTAGTTTATCATTTAAAATTTTTATGACTAGTATTTCTAGCAATCCTCGACGCGTTACCAATTGATTCAAACATATATAGCGACAACCGCCATTTGTCAATGGCTCATATTTATTGTTTTCCTTTGCAATGTGCTAAAATTCACTATTCCATTGAGTCAAATTTCTCTTCTATGTCGTTCTATGTCGTCTTCTGCTTCTGGTTGGCTTGTAGATTTTTTGAACTATCATGTACATCATGGCTTGTAGCTTTTTTTTTTTTTTTTTGGAACTATCATGTACATCATGGCTTGTAGTTTTTTTTGAACTATCATGTACATCATGGCATCTCATTAGCGGATCTTATTATATACATTTAGATGACCTGTTTAAAGGCACTGTGGAAATCCTTCAGATGGTTCCTCAGCAGGTGTTCAACTGTAGAAATTTAGGTGACAATGCTATGGGGAAATTGTGAAGAACTCCATGTAGGAAGGGTGGAATTCCTAATAGACGACAGAAAAGTAGGTTATAGTTAAGTATTGTTTGAAGGTGTAGTTCATGGCATTTTGCGTCTTGTCTTTGCGGCGGAGGTGATTGCTTTGAAAGGTCAATGGACCATTCTGTAATTTGTTCAAAATCAAAAGAATCAACAAGATTGGATTTATAGACAATGGAAGTAGGAGATTGAATTTATAGACAATGGAAGTTGGAGATATGAATCATGTGATGTTTTCAAGGTTGAGAAAGGTGGTGTCTGCTGTCAAGGGTGAGTTCAAATGAGGTCTAAACTACCAATTCAGTTGCTGATGGAAGCAGGATTTAAACTGGAGGAGCTGAAGGCAGTGTGAAGTTTTAGAAAAACGTTTCGTGGAAGAATCAGTTATTTGAGAGAAGTGACTGCTTATTCACTGTCTGAACTAGAGAGTAAGAGATTTCAGGCCTATTGAACTACCATAAATCAGTTAATGGATTGAGGTATTTGATGAAAAATGGGATTTCACATAAGATGATTGTTCCAGAAACAGAGGTTCACCTAAACCCCTAATTAGAACAAATTTAGAGCTATATTTGTCTTCGAAACTAAATTAAAATCCAAATTGTATTGTCATTCCTTTTGATGGACTTGTTCGTGACGAAGTTAAGAGGAAACCTTGGTGATCCTGGATCTAAATCTCCATTTGCTTCTTCATTTCATTGAAATTTCTTTCAGTTATGTCGTGCTAACTTATTGTAAGCATTGGAGCCTGTTCTTCCAGATATTGATTGATAATGGAAAACCATCAATCTCCGAGCTCAAGCCTTAACAATGTCCAACTGAAAGAAGGTGACAGTTTGGGTTTAAATTCAGGGTCTAGCTTCTATCAGCTGCTTGCTAATTTGCCTACTGCGTGATTAATAATCAGATCAATTGAGCTTTTATCCTGATTCAATCTTGATATCCAGTTAATCACAGTGTTTGTTTCGTATCGAGTCTGTCAAGAACATATACAGGCCTACCAATAGTTTAAGGTGGCATGTTGGCTGTTTTTTTTTCTTCTTTGATTACAACTTTTGGGACCCCTAGAAATCATTTATCTCCATTTTATCTTCTGCTATTGTGCAGACAACCGTAGAATAGTTCCAGATGAATTTTTGGCCCAATCCTAAATGTGAGTTTAGGGGGTGTTTGATTCATTTTCTTGAAATTATAGGAAATGTTTTCCACCCAAATATAGATTTCCTTGTTGAGATAAAGGAAAAATTTTGAGAAGTAAAAAAGTACAAATTTTTCTTTTCTTTTGGTTGGTTCAAAACAAGAAAATGGGCTTTGATACTTTATAGAAATGTCAGTTTTCCTTTTAGGAAGTTGTTTGGTTCAAAATAAGTAAAAGAATCGGGTTTATAACTTTTTAATAGTATTGTGAGTTTTCGTGTGATTTCCTCTCTTTTGCTAGGAAGTTGTTTTCCTCTTTTCTCAGACTTTTAAGAAATGTTTTCTATAAACCTAAAGTGAACCAAACACATGAAATTGCAATTGTAGGAAATATTTTATTTACGAAACTGTCATTTCTCAAAAACTTTTCCTAAAACATGTGAACCAAACACCCCTTATGTTAAACAACTGCCTTTACCTATTGACCGAGTCGTTTTGCTGACGTGACATGGTCTGGCTAATCTAAATATAAAATTTGAGTTATATGTTGTTCTTAATTTCTTTTCCTTTCTTTTATTTTGTTCCTTTTTTTTTAGTTTCTTGGAAAACTTGTGTTAAGGCTCTTGGCATTTTCTAAAATTTCATTCTCCTATACATTTTCTCAATTACTTTTAGGTCTGTGGCGTCAATTATTCATCTGTTTATTTATCCTTTTTATACTTTCGACATTAACGTTTTCTTTGAATTAAAACACTTTTCAGTTTCCCGTCTTTAAATTACATACAATTATTTCTTTATTGAAGATAGAATATGGGAAATGCTCTATAAAGGTTAGTATTAATCATTGATCTGGGTTTAAACAAATAAAAGAATGATAAGCTGAGAAAATAATTTGTGAAATGCTTCATATGTCTAAGCACGATTTTTTTTCTTTATTTATTAATGATTGATACATTTTGTAGGGGCTGTGGATAAAGTTATGTAGTAGAAACTTGAAAACTCAAGTTTCAGCAATATTCTAAATTCCTTATTCAGTTCATAACTGAATCTAATCAAATCCCAGAGCTCACATCAATCTATACTACTTAAAGAGGATTACGGTGTCAAAATTTTTATTTCCTCTTTTGCCCTCTTAAATTTTAATAGTAATAGTATTAATTGTTTATAGTATATTACTATATTAATTGTTATTATTATTATTGAATAATTATATTATTAAATAAATTACTAATAATGGTAGCAGTGTTATATATAGTAGGAGAATTAATTGTTTATAGTATTTAATAACAATTAATAATATATTGTTATTCTATTATTTAAAAGTAGTATAACTCTTAGTTGTTTAATAATAGTATTATAATAAAGTAATTTATAAAATGGTTATACTATTAATTTATTTATAAATCATAATAAGATAATATACTATTAAATACTATTAAAAATTATAATATTATTTAATAAATAGTATAAATAAATAATACAATTATTTAATAGTATAGATACTATGATTATTTTAATATTATCGTGTAAATCAAGAATTAAACTATTATTAATACTTATAAAATGAAATAATTATTTGAATAGTATATAAAGTAATGTATTAAATTATTAATAAATTGGTATATTACTTTATAATTGTTAATAGTGTTATAACTATACTATGTATAATTATAAGAAATAAGAATAGTCATAAAATAAAATTTTAATTGATTTTAATTATGCTAAAATATAATTATGCTATAATGACAATTAAATTATAATAACTTTTCAAATAATAATAATAATTCATACAATTCTTTATGCACAACTTTATTGAATAATTTCATTTATTAACACATAAGTACAATTCCTCAACAAAAAAACAGTATACAAGTATATCTACGTGCACCATACTAGTTCTACAAAAGTTACAATTCTTTTCTTCGACTTTCAAGAAATTTCAAGCATACGTCTAGTTTTCGAAAATTTAGGCCCTGACTCTGAATTTGTCAAGTAAATATCATCATCTCGCTTTCTTCTGACTTTGAACCTATCTTCGTCTTTGTTTAACTGTAGCGAATAATTTTCATATTAATCTTTTTCTTTTTGGTATTTGGAGTCCTTTTTTTTTTTTTTTTGCTTCTTTGTACTATAATTATCCATTGATGTTTAGATAATTTAATTACCTTTTATATTTTACTTGTTTACACACACCTCAATTGGTCAAAAATTGACATTCTTAAAACAACAAATGGAAGTTATATAGAATTCATCTTTGGCAATGGGAAACAACCAACAGGTTAGGGGACTCTGCGTCATAGGGAGAGCTCAAGTTTGAGCCCTCACGCTATTAGGAGGAATCAACTCTTTTGAGTCCTCACGCTATTAGGAGGAATCAACTCTTTCAAGAAATACCAAGAATCGGGACTCACCTCTAACCCAAATTAATCAAGAAAGTCGGAAGAGTTTTGAACACAGAACTGTTGAGTAGGGAGCAAACCCACCCAATCATCCATGTGGATTCTGATGGATAATTGTATAGAACTTTAGAAGGTTTAAGTGTATGGTTGCCGTCATTTTCCACATCTCCATTAGTAAATGATGATATTCATAAAGTACTATACCGGATGTATATGATTCATGAAAGTTGACATACGTTATGTAGATCCAATGGATTCAAACCCTTTGCCATAGGATCATCTACATCATAGATTGTAGAGATGCCTACAGCTCATCAATAGCATTCTCTCACTCTACGAACCCCATGTATTGTATTAATTAAATAATTTATATAAAAACCCTCTTAATTGTGGGATCCATTGTGTTAACCAATATTATTTATCTACCTATACAATTGTAAACATTCTCTACAATTTAAAATCTGAGGAGGATCTCTTCTCAAACCGTTTCTTGTTCTCCTTCTTGTTTAAGTTCCAAACTCCTCAACCTAACAACCCCAAAACATACAAGCGTTAAAGTAGCTCGAATGAGGTTTCAGAAAACCCCTTTAAGTTTAGGGTTATCGAAAACTCACTTTAACTTTGAGATTTTATTAGAAACCCTTAAAATCTCAAAGTTAAAAAGTTTTCTGCCAAAATCTCAAAGTTAAAGGAGTTCTATGATAATCCTTATACTTAAAGTGGGGTAATCGATATTTGAAAGTTAAGAGGGTTTTTTATAATCGTCCAAAGTTAAGGGAGGTTCTCTAATATTTACCCAACTAACTTAATAATGAAAAGGAATCAGTTTTACACTAATATATCATACTCCCTTTAAAAGCACGAGTTCGGAAAAATCTTTGGTGACAAAAATACCCTTAGAATTCAAATACTAATCCATTAAGTTAGAGTAAGTTGATAAATTGATGAATTCTTATTGGATATACATGAAGATAAGGATATAGTTTAAATTGAAATGTAAACTGAATGAAAACAAATATAATAGAATTATAAAAATTATCCGCACTTGTAATTGATAGTATTAATTGAGTATGCAGGATATGTGGTGGTTATATGCATAAAGTATCTACAAAATCCACCAAACAAATTAAAGAGACAAATTCATTCTCAAAATTATAAAAAGGAAAATAAAACATAGTATCTACATAGTATGAAGATAAGGATATAGTTTAAATTGAAATGTAAACCCGAATGAAAACAAACGTAATAGAATTATAAAAACTATTTGCACTTGTAATTGATAGTATCTATTAAGTATGCAGGATATGTGGCGGTTGTATACATATATTATCCGCAAAATCCACCAAACAAATTAAAGAGACAAAATCGTTCTCAAAATTATAAAAAGGAAAATAAAACAAGCGGTACGCGATCGAGGATACAGCGTGGTTCAAGTAGTTCACGGTCTTGCATAATTAGTTTCAAAGTTTAATTATAGTATTATTATTTAAATAGAACTCTATTTAAATGATAATTAGTTTCAAAGTTTAATTATAGTATTATTATTTAAATAGAACTCTATTTACAATTGTTATCCTCTCACATGCAACATCACATACCAATATATATATGCCAAGAAATTACAATAATTTCCACACACTTTTATCTCCTTGTACATGTACATGCCTTTGTTATTTTCTTCTTATTAGATTAGATCAGATTATTTTAAAGTAATGAATTATATTATATGTTTGATCTTTCTTTTCATATCAAGAAATAGCAATAATTTTCACAGCACTTTCATCTATTTTCTTCTTATTAGATTAGATTAGATTATTTTAAAGTAATTAATTATATTGTATATTTGATCTTTTTTCGGATCAAGAAATTGCAATAATTTTTCATGACTCTTTTATCTCCTTCAGGTGTATGTGCCTTTGTTATTTTTTCTAATTAGATTAAATATTTGACAAAGTTTAATTATACCATTATTATTTAAATAGATACTCTTAGTATAAAAGTCAAAGAGAATCTCACACGTATCTTAGATCTTAATGCCAATTGTAATACTTATATATGAGTGTTGGTTAAAATAAATTTCATGTATGGGGTTAAGTTATATGATCCTACTTTAACCGGATTAGATAATTTAACATTTTTCTTTACATTCAAACTCTTCCACAAAACCAAAAGAGAGTAGCAATGCTATATATATATATATATATATATATATATATATATATATATATATATATATATAAGTCAAAGAGAATCTCACACGTATCTTAGATCTTAATGCCAATTGTAATACTTATATATGAGTGTTGGTTAAAATAAATTTCATGTATGGGGTTAAGTTATATGATCCTACTTTAACAGGATTAGATAATTTAACATTTTTCTTTACATTCAAACTCTTCCACAAAACCAAAAGAGAGTAGCAATGCTATATATATATATATATATATATATATATATATATATATATATATATATATATATATATATATATATATATATATATATATATATATATAGAGAGAGAGAGAGAGAGAGAGAAGAGAGCTCCTATGAACTTAAGTTCATAATGAATAGTGGTGCACCAACTTTTCTAACCACTCATCTTGCTTTGGGATCCGTGAAAGATATAAAGGCTACTTTGAGATTTGTGCATCATAAATCTCAAGGCAAGATGAGTGGATAAAAAAGTTGGTGCACCACTATTCATTATAAACTTAAGTTCATAGGAGCTTTCTTATATATATATATATATATATATATATATATATATATATATATATATATATATATATATATATATATATATATATATATATATATATATATATATATATATATATATATATATATATATATATATATATATATATATATATATATATATATATAGGACCACAAATATCTTGAAAATGAACGAAGAAAACCACACAAACAAAAACCATATTAATTACCCCCACACACCCACTGTTTTCAAAACCACCCTTCTCCATCTCCATCTATAATATATCCACATTTAAACCCAAATTAAGCTGATGGAGTCTCCCCCTCACCAACTACACCATTGATCAACCTTTCTTTTTCCTTTGTACTTAAATTGTATAACATTCATTGCGATGATGACTCATCTGGGTCCTCCGCCTGCCTTGAACACCCAATAAAAATAATAATGTACTAGGCCTTGTAGTTAGGTAATAATGAGATCCTGTCATTATAAACAAATTAAGTAAAGATTAATAGTTCTTAAGAATGTACTACGTTCCACTAGCTTCCAATGCAAACATGTTAGTTGTTTATTCCTGGCCCCGAGAGATTTTCAAAATTAAACTTGAGGGTTGCTTACATTAAAAAAGTTATGTTAGAGGGCCCATACAGTCTGTTTTATAGTTTAATATTGTCAATATATTTTGTCTCTGATGCATATTAATTATGAGTAATAATATAATTTGATTGACTCAAGTATATCTTAACATATTTCTTGACTCTTGTCTTGTCTTTTGCTCTTTATTATGTACAAACCCAGCAATTCTTATTCAATTCCTTCTTCTTTCTTTTTTATCCCTTGACATTGTCATTTGTTCTTCATTATGTACAAACCCTTGGATTAGGGTTATAGTTTTCGAGGGGGGGCATAAGACAAATGGGTTGATTTTGGTGTTGGACTTAATTATTTGAAGGGGCTAATTTCATGAAACCCCCCTCAACTTTGGGGTGCTGCACATAACCCCCCTAACCTTTATTTATGTCACTTAACCCCCCTGAACTATGGGGTGTCTCCCAACACCCCTCCCTAAACTTTACCTTATCTCACATAGCTCCCCTGTCTGTAATTTTACGAAAAACTAAAATTTTCTTGAGAGCAAAACTTTAAAATTATGGGGGAGGGATTATGTTGCGTGTAAACACCAAGTGACGAAGTTTGAGATTTTTTTCACTCAAAAATATTTTAGTTATTTACAAATTACATGAAGGTGGATTATGTGAGATAAGATAAAGTTCAGCGAGATTTTGCGAGACACCCCATAGTTTAGGGGGGTTTATGTGAGATAAACATAGTTTAATGGGGTTATGTGTAACAACCCCCAAAGTTCAAGGGGTTTTGTGAAATTAACCCTTATTTATAGATAGAAAATAGGCTTGGGTTGTATCTGGGCCCTAATAGAACAGCCCAATGCTGTTTCTTGGGCTTCCAATTAGGATACCGCACAAACAAAAACCATTTACTCAAACACACACCCGCTGTTTCGAAAACCATCATCTATCATATCCACAACTCAAAACACCCAAATTATACTATAGTTACCATTAATATTTAGTTTTTATCTTTTATTATTTTAAGTCTATCAAATAATGTAGGTTGAGATCTCATATATATATATCATGTTTGTCGTACTTCTTTTTTATGTTTGTTTTGAGATTGTTTATTATAAAATATGAGCTTAAAATGTCCAAAAGTCTTTGTGCAATTGTTTTCAATGCAATAAGAAATGTGGTTTCATTGCTAGAAATATAGTTCATAATGATATTGTTATTCATACTTGACTCCATATTATAGCTTGTGATTAGTAGAGTTTAGAATATGACATGTAGTATCAATTTAACTTATTTTCTTTTACTATTCGCTTGAAGATATTATTATATCAATTGATATATTTTTCTTAGAGAATCAATTAAGATATCGATTAAGTATATTGATCAGTTTAGCACAAAAATCCATTACATCGATTTTTTATAATGTTTAAATAAATATTATAGCAAATCTAATAATCAAAATGAAGTGACTTATTTATAATAATGAAATAAATAAATAAATAAATTATTTTGATATTTAATCACGTGCATCGCACGTGCGTACAAACTAGTAGAATAGAATATGCAGCAGTGTGATTTGTTTGCCTTAGATTTCAGCTTCTAGAAGGTCTACGGTCATAAAGCACGAGGAATAATAAGATTTAAAAATACGAGGACAAAAGATTCGAGAACTCGCATGAGTTCGTCATCAATGTTTTGTCTATGTATATAAATTGACAAAATAGCGTCGGAGGAGATACGCGTTGTGAGTAAGAATTTAACGCGTGCTCTCTCTACATTGTATTTTGTATATATATCTCTAATGTTTTTGTTAATTAATATCTCTCTAACTTATGCGTATTATAAAGTAGAAATTGTTTCGCTATTTCCTATCAATAAGTTACGATGAGCCCTTTTCATTTTTATACTTCAAAAAAATTAGTCCAATATTAGAATCGTTGTCAAGATTTTCTCTAACTAGTTATTTTAGCTTTAGAATAAGTCTAGTAAGCTCTAGCTCATAGGTCATAGTTGGTTTTTAGCTATAGCAAGTGTTGCCAATTTGTTAGTTGTTTATTGACATATGTCAATAATAATACTCTCTGTAATGTGAAAATGAAAGGTTGTAATTATATAATAAATTACCTTCTATTGGCCATGCAAATTTCTCATCTTTCTAATTATTATTTTATTGTCCGAATATTGATGGTGACTGTAATAGAGTTCTTATGGCTTAGCCGCTTAGAGTACTCCGTTCATTCATGTTTCTTCTCATTTGTTCTATTTTTGAAATATCATTAATTAATCAAAGAAAATAATGAATCATGTTTATTGATGATCACTTTGAACGGTAGTCAGGATAATATTGATTTTACATCATTTCACGGAAAGAATTTTTTCCCTCTTAGCCTTTGACATTACGTATTCTCTTTCGCTATCGGTGCATAATTCTTTTGGTTGTAGGCGTTAAAATTGCTTATCGATGCGAACAAGACTCGTAAGCGGTGGGTTGATAACCGACGATCCATCCGGACGCGACCCGTAACGCCGACGTGATTACGCCGCGAAAACGCGAAAGCGAGTCGACGAACCCATGAAGTGAGTCGGCGAGGCGTGACGAGCCAGCCGAACGACGCCGCCGTGGAGAAAACCCGACGCACGAAGCTCAACGAGGCGAAGTTGGCTAAATTCAAACGCTGACGAGACGGAATCAACCGTATTTAGTCCGTCGATCCAAGCGAACCGTTTGAGCTCGAAAGTTAATCGGACACGGACTTCGAACACAATGGCGACATCACCGAGCAAAACTAAGCCCTAAGATCGAAGAATCGACGAAGAATCGACGGAGAGTCGACGGAAAATGACGCGAGACGACTGAGCGCCGCGACGCAAGACTGGGCAGTGGGTTAGGTGGCTCGGCCATTTGCCGAAGCACCTACCAAGTGAAGGCCAAGTGGCCGAAAGCCATCATTAAGACTCCTCCCCCTTTTTTGTATAAATAGGGGGTCTGCTCATGAAGGGGATTTTTGGGATTTTGGCGTTCCTCAAGAGCCCTCGAGATCTACGACGCACGGTTCCAGCACCGGCGAGCTCAAGTCCGATCGGCGTCCGGATCTATAGGCGGAAGGTAAACAAACTCGGGTCGAACTACGATACCCTCTAGGTTAAGCTTGTCTTAATCTCGTGGATAGCTGTGATTTCTCCTTGTAGATCTCACCGCTCGTGATCCTCTCCTTCGTGAGTGTGATCCCATGAGCGCCTCATTTCCTTCGTGAAGCGAGCCCCTCGTCTGTAGTTCCGAACCGGGTTTACACGGGATCGAATTGCGGTGGTCAACGGACGAACAAAAGTCCCGACACGGGCAAAGAACCCGCATAGCGAGGATCCGGATAATAGAGATCCTCGTGTTTGTTCACAAAAGGAAGAGAGTTGTAATTTTCGTTTTCATTATGCGCTGAAATATAAAGGCATTTTCTTTGTTTGAAATTTTGTTGTAGGCCAACGGTTGCATTAACGAAGTTCAAACGAGCAATGAATAACAAACCAACTTTCCGAAAGCGGGCGACCACAATGGGAGCCACCGCCCGATCGGAGGTCGCCAGGTCGTAGCAGCCGGATCCAGATCCCGGTCGAAGAAGAAGTCAAAGGCCTCAAGGATAGATAGGAAAAAAATTTTCCGGTATTTGCGGGACATAAAGGGCGCGCTTATGACCGCCCGGCTAACCTTGCGGACGTAGCTTCTGCGTAGGGTGTAATAATTACGCTCCAGCGAAGTCAACCGAATCCAAGTTGATCCGGGTTCCGCTGTGAGTATCATACTATCATCCTTGTCCAGATCGTCCTCCCCCCACAAATCCAGAAGGATCTCCGCTGCAAGAAAGATCCATTTGTCCTCGGCTCCGGAACTTTAAGGCGAGGATCTTAACTCCGCCGTTGCCGAAGTTGCACCAAATGGCATCCTTCCGGCATCCAAGATCGCCGGATCTACGCAGGAGATCGCCGCTGATGGCGTGCCGACTCTCTGACACGTGAGTTCGCCAAGGCCCTGGAATCAGTCGACGGTGTCTGCTATAAAGTGGATTTGAAGTCCAGGAGAGGTCAAGAACCTCATCAATAGGTGCACGACAATTCCTCCAAGCCGATCAACACTTGAAGAACGTATCCAGAGGCGCCGTGCATTACTCGCACACACACGGGCTCTAGTTCAGGAGGCCCGGATGTAGAAGAAGGGAGAAGTGGACAAGAAGCCGCCGAAAACGCGCCAAGTTTGGAGTCTAAAATCCGGAACAACGATTCGGACGAAGGTCAAAACGTTAGTCAAGAATCAGCCACCTCAAACTGATTCGGCTAAGGCTCGGCCGCCAAGGGGTGACTTGATTCAAAAGAAGATCACACCTCCGGCGATTTCATCCAAATGTCCATCCAGCTCTGTGCTCGCTTCGGTCAATCCTGTTGGCGTATCCCAGAGCAAGAAAACGGCTTTGGAGCACCTCGGCTCATTGCATGATGATCGAGGTAAAATTTCGATCAAAGAACGATTGGGCCCTTTAAAGAAGTCTGGGTCACTCCTGCAGAGTGCGCACCACCTCAACCGTGATAAGAAGATTCTGGCCGTGCTCTCCGCGGAATTGGATCGAAGTTCGAGCGTCGAAACTGGCTGGCGAAAGCGAACGTTGAGATTAGTGACTCTTGAAACCTCGATAATGTGACTCATCCTCGAAGGAGACGTTTTCATCGGCGGCGATGGCGTTATACACGAGAAGTCATACCAACACACGAAGGGTTGCTCGGCATTCATGCCGATGAGTTGTACTATCGCGGCCGGGGTACGGTAAATCTCGAAGAAGTTCCCTCGAATTGAACACACATTGTCCGTGTTCTCAAACTAATCGTATGGTGTTGTCGATAATCAGACGCCACCCAGCGCCGCTTTGATAGGCTTGGCAACAAGATCGAGTCTCAAAGGCGATATGACCAACAGAGGGTTGGGATACGAATCCTCCTCGAAGATGAATGCTCGTGGGCGATTGATAATAATCCACCGGTGAGGGAGAAGGACATTCGATGCGATTCTTGGCTTGGGATTCTGACACCAGCCTCGGAGAAGCTTTCAAGGCTTTGATGTCAAATATGGCTACGGTCGATCCTGCTACTATTGAGGGTGATGAAGATATGCCAACATGGGAAGACCCATGGATCCATCAACTTCGAAGCGGTTTGGGGATAGATTGAACAAAGAGAACCCCCACTAAGGGCGAGGTAGTCGAGGTCAATATGGGTGAGGAGGAGCATCCTAAGCTCATAAACATCGATAATACCCTTCCCTCGGAAGAAAGGAAGAGTTGATCGCCCTAATCAGGGAATATATCGATGTATTCGCTTGGAGTTATGAGGACATGCGGGACTCGACCCTAATGTAGCGACACATCGCCTCAACATCAAGGTGGATGTCAAACTGTCAAGCAACGCCAAAGGCGGTTTCGATCCACAAATCTTGCGGTGTCGTCGGCGAAGTGAAGAAACTCATAGAATCGGATTCATCGAAGAAATTCAACATCCGGATTGGGTGGCGAATATAGTCCGGTCATGAAGAAGAATGGTTCGATCAGATCTGTGGTTCCATACAGATCCAACGCCGCTTGCCCAAAAGGCGACTTCCCTCTTCCAATCACCGATGTCATAGTCGACAATATGTGTGGGTTTGAAAGAATGTCGTTCATGGATGGTTTTGGGTATAATCAAATCAAGATGCACCCGATGGCGTAAACAGCGTTGAGCAGCCATCGGTATATTTTGCTACGGTCATGCCATTTGGCTTAAAGACGCCGGCATAACATACCGGCGAGCAATGACAAAGATTTTCGGGATCATCTTGGGAAGCGGTCGAATGCTACGTCGACGATTTGGTCGTAAAAAGCCGGGACAAAGGAGATCATATCAAAGATCTTGGAGCGGTATTCGATCTCATGCGGACTCATCAACTAAAGATGAACCCTGCCAAATCCTTCCTTGGGATGTCTAGTGGCAAGTTCCTTGGCTTCGTCGTCACCGACAAAGGAATCCACGTTGATCCTGACAAAGTGAAGGCAATTCAAGAGTTGCAACCTCAAATCGAGAGAACTTCGAGGGGTTACAAGAGGCGATTGGCGTACATCCGACGGTTCATATCGAACCTATCCGGAAGTGCCAACCGTTCTCCAAGTTGAACAAGAAGAGCGTGTCGTTTATTTGGGGCGGCCTTTGTCGAAACATTTGAAGAGATTAAATCGTATCTCGCTAAACCTCTGTTCTTGTTGCACATGTCGGAAAAGTTCACGATCTACGTCAAGGCAGCGGATCACTCGTTAAGCCTTACTCAGCGGGGCGGCGGCAATGATCCGCGAGCGGCGATGTATTACGGTGAACATTAGTGGTCTTTGAGTCTCGATATCCGAATGTCGAAGCGGTGCCTTGCATTAGTGTTAGCGATTGAAAAATCGCGACACTATTTAGTCGGACGGGCGATTTATGTTATCTCTAGCGTAAATCCGGTCCGAATATTTATGACCCACCGGCTTCAATGAGTTGGCGTTTGGCGAAATGGGCCTTGCTCTTGTCCCAATACGACACACTTCAAACAACGAAGTCGGTCAAAGGCAAGCGATTTGCGATCTCTTGGTACGCAAACCGACAACGGGCCTTGATTGAGTTATATGATGATCTTCGGATGAAGTCGGAAGTCAACACTACGTCGCACCAACAAATATGGCGATTGTATTTTGTGAGCTTCTCGGGCCACTAATGTAGCAAGTACCCGGACGTTCTAAAATCTCCGTGAGTCGGAGTTGTCTTGATTTCCCAGGGAATCATGTCATGCCCGTGCTTATTCACTCACCGAACCTGTTCCAATAGCGTAGCGAATACAACGCTACTTATCGGACTTAGCCCGAAAGTTGGGGTCGAATATCTCGGCGTATGGAGATTCACAAGCGATAGTTAAGCGAGGTTCGTGGTGATTACAGTCGAGGAATCGGATCTAATCCCTATCATCGGATAGGCTGTTGAAATGGCGGACTCATTGAAGAATTCTTCATCGAATATATCCCGCGCCTCCAGCGCTTATGCGGATGCAGCGGCGGCGTTAGGCGTGTCGTTAGCACAACCTTAGAGACCGAGCAACTAGTTACGGTCGGGACTCACCAACTCTTCGTACCATTATCACGATGAGGCACAAGAAGGTAAGGGGTAGTTACCAAAAGTACATGCAACCCAAACCAAGTTGGAGCCGAGATTGGCTTTCTATCATCGATTCGTCTTACATGGTATTCTACGGAAGGCGTGAAGGAGAAGAGTCAATCCGTGAAGAGCTCAAGATTCTTTACGACGAGAAACCCGGATGCTATATCGTCGAGTGCGATGGTCTTTACTCCGATGCCTCTCAAACAAAGAGGCGTAAGAGGTCCTTCGGAAGCACGAAGGTGAATGTGGTGGCACCAGCACGGTCCCAAGCTCTGGCGAATCGGAGAATGGGCTACTTTTGGCCCACGATGATTAATGGCCTTGATCGAAATGCATTCGAAATGCCATGCGTGTCAAATTCCGCAAATTATATGCATCGGCCGAGCGGTTTGCATCCTTGACCACATCGGCCATTCGAGACATGGGGAATGGACGTTGTAGGTCCCATTTTTCCTCCGTCAGTTAAAGGAGATCGGTTTATTCTAGCGATCACCGACTACTTCTCCAAGTGGGCTGAAGCAATCCCACTAAAGGAGGTCAAAGCGAGTACCGTCGTCAGATTCATCAAACACCATGTCATCTATCGACATGGTGTCCCAAGACGGATCGTGCATGACAACGGTCCCCAATTTATCAGCAATTCCTTCATCAGGTTTTGCGAAAAATTCAAGATACAAGATGTCTCGTCGGCGGCTATAATCCGGCGGCGAATGGGTTAGGCGGCGTTCAACAAACGATCATCAAGATTTTGTCGAAGCTTGTGAAGAATAACAAGCGAGGCTGGGATAAACTTCGGAGAAGCACTCGGGCATATCGCTGTGATGCGTCGCCGGCGGGGAGCTACCGTACTCTACGGTCTGGTGTGAAGCAATTCTCCGTTGGAAATCCGTTCCGTCGCCATTAAGCCCTTGCAGCAGAGATGATGACCGAAGAACAACATCAAAAACGCCTCGAAGAGCTTGAGATGTTAGATGAGAAGCGCCTGGAGGCTCAACAATGCATTGAGTTCTATCAAGCTAGAATGTCGAGGGCTTTCAACAAGAAAGTTCGACGAGAGAACCTTTAAGGAGGAGATCTCGTCCTCATTTCGGCGACCGATAATCCTCACCTCCAAGAAGAAAGGTAAATTGAACCCAATGGGAAGGACCGTTTATAATAGACACGGTCTATTCAAGCGGTGCATATCGCCTTATCACCTGAGAATGGCGGCCAGGCAAATAATCTTAGATAAATGGGAAGTTTACGAAAAGTATTATCCTTAATACATTCGGGATAACCCGTTTTGATGGGAAGTTCCTCGAGAGAATATCTCACTCATTTTCATGAAGATAACCCTAAGTTATTGTGTTTTCCTCCAAAATTCTCTCACCGATCAAATTCATTGGCGGTGGGCCCACTAAAACCTCTACGGTCCAACCACCGGCAAATTCCCCTCTCGATTCCTTCCGAGCGAGAGGTCCACTTTCAAATTCAGTTGCAATCCTACAAAGCTATCCATACCCTTCCTAGATTCTCGGTGGAGACCCCACTCTTAGTTTCTCATCGGAAATAGAATACATTCTTCCTTTCCCACCTTCACGGAGATAGGACACATCCTTCCTCTTGAAGCAAGAGATAGAATACATTCTTCCTCTCTTGTCTTAGATTCTCGAGTGGAGATCCCACTCTTAGTTTCATCTTTCAAGATTCTCAAGATGGAGATCCCATTTTAGGTCTCTTTCCTTTGAAGCAGGGACAAAAATCCTTCCTTTCCACAGGAGATAGGAGACAAGATCCTCCTTCCTCTCCATCAATAAGAGATAGGATACAAAACCTTCCTCTCTTATCTCAAATTAAGTGAGCACACGGAGATAGGACACAAAACCTTCCTCTCCAGCGGCAAGAGATAGGATACAAAACCTTCCTCTCTTGTTCATCCCTTACTGGGAGATAGGAGACAAGATCCTCCTTCCTCTCCATCAATAAGAGATAGGATACAAAACCTTCCTCTCTTATCTCAAATTAAGTGAGCACACGGAGATAGGACACAAAACCTTCCTCTCCGGCAAGAGATAGGATACAAAACCTTCCTCTCTTGTTCATCCCTTACCGGAGATAGGAGACAAGATCCTCCTTCCTCTCCACCTTCGGAAATAGAATACATTCTTCCTTTCCCACCTCAATCAACCTTATTCGGTTCAATCCTTCTCGGTCAAAGAAGCCAAGATTCATCTTGGGGTATTTCATCGAAGCCTAAGAAGGGATGAAGTCGGCCTAACTTCGGCGTCGCCGGTTTAGTCTTTCTCGATTGAAGAAGACACGAGTTGATTACGGGGTATTTTGTCGAAGCCTAAGAAGGGATAAAGCCAGCGCCTCACAGCGTTGCCGGGTAGTCTATTCGTGACAAAAGGCGAAGCCTCATTATTCAACATCGTAGCATTAAGTCTAAGAGAGTCTCATTCTTTTAGCACAGCGTCACGTGCGGGCGGATCGGATAATCCGCCGCGCTAGCCCAACTCAAGCGGTAGTTGGTAAAGGCTAATCAAATCCGTTGAAGGTGGGGTTGGCCAATAACCTAAAATAACGCCTCCTGCGTGTTGCGGTTTAGTCTTTCTCCGATTGAAGAAGACATCGAGTTCGATTAAGGGTATTTTATCCGAAGCCTAAGAAGGGATGAAGTCGGCGCTAACTTCAGCGTCGCGGTTTAGTCTTTCTCCAGATTGAAGAAGACACGAGTTGATTACGGGGTATTTTGTCCCGAAGCCTAAGAAGGGATTAAGCCAGCGCCTCTGCAGCGTTGCGGGTGGTCTCTTGCGTAAAAGAGTCTGAAGCCTATGTATTCAATATTATAGCAACAAGTCTAGAAGAGTTTCATTCTTCGGCCTAGCGTCCGCGTCGCGGAGCGGATCGAGATAATCCATGCGCTAGCCCAACTCAAGCGGTAGTTGGTAAAGGCTAATCAAATCCGTTGAAGGTGGGGTTGGCCAATAACCTAAAGCCAACGCCTGTTGCCGGTTTAGTCTTTCTCCGATTGAAGAAGACATCGAGTTCGATTAAGGGTATTTTATCCGAAGCCTAAGAAGGGATGAAGTCGGCGCTAACTTCAGCGTCGCGGTTTAGTCTTTCTCCAGATTGAAGAAGACACGAGTTGATTACAGGGTATTTTGTCCGAAGCCTAAGAAGGGATTAAGCCAGCGCCTCACCGCGTTGCGGGTGGTCTCTTGCGTAAAAGAGTCTGAAGCCTATGTATTCAATATTATAGCAACAAGTCTAGAAGAGTTTCATTCTTCGGCCTAGCGTCCGCGTCGCGGAGCGGATCGAGATAATCCATGCGCTAGCCCAACTCAAGCGGTAGTTGGTAAAGGCTAATCAAATCCGTTGGCGGTGAGGGTTTGTCAAAAATCCTATAAGTATTATGGTTAATTATTTACGATGAAATAAAAGAATCATAATAGAGCACAAAGAGGGCGGAAATATGTTTTATCGATAAAAGTGAAGTTACACAAGTTTTCTAAGCGGCGATTTGTGACGGCAAATACTTTATTGAAAAGCTTGCTGAAGTTCCTCACGAGCTTCGACCTGAAAGCCTCCTCGCTGCCATTAAGGGCCTCCGCGATCTCCTTCGGATATTAACCGGCTTACGCTTTGAGAGTTCAAGTTCCTCGCACGACCGCGAGAGTCTTTTCTTTGTTGGCCTTCGCCGCTTCAAGACGACGTCTCCTCGCCGCTTGAAGCTCTGTTGAGCTCTACTATCCTCGCTTCTCAGCGTGACACAAGACCAAAAATGTCCCACGGAAGATGAAGCTTCAATGGCAGTAGTCTCCAAATGATGCTGGTCTGTTGCATTTGAACTTCGAGTCGGTAATAGCAAGAATCTGTTAAGGCTGTCGGAGAGCCTGTCTCTATCTCTATATATGAGGGGAGCCTGCTACTTCAAAATCTTGTAGACTTTGGAGCTTAACCTCTAAATGGTCGAAATCATCGACAATGGGACACGGGCGGACTCAATCTTCGGATGTTCTTCGGGCAGCTAGCCTACTCCAAATAGGATTACAGTATAAACTAGTTCCTAACGAAGTTCACGGAGAATATTACCATATTCTTAAGGATAACTTCGATAACCCTCAATTTCCTCATTGTGGGACCTCAAGGAGGGATAAAATTACGGCGAGGCTTATAGCGGCCCGGACAGCAGCTCTACCTCGAAAGGACTCCTCCCACTGTATCAGTGCCGATTCATGCATCCCCGCCCGAGGGCCTACCAATCAACAATTGGGAAGAATACCTCCCACCGTGGATGAACACACTGCAACGAGAAGTAATGCAGTAGCGACGCCAACCAACGAAGTCGCCGACGGGATTCACCGATCAACGGCCGGGAAGAATTCCCGATCAGCGGAGGAACCTCGATGGTCAATTGGGCGACAATCCACCGACGAGTCAGCGGCAAATGAACTCAATTAGCTACGCTTGAAATTCGACAACGGTCAAGCAATAAATGCAAAGATCAGCAACACCCCCGTGTATCCTACGGCATCGGAGAACCAGAGAATTGGAGGAATCAAATCTGGAGCCAACCTCAAAAGAAATTCATCTATCGACTGTCGAGATTTCGACAACGGTCGGACAAAAATGCGATGCAGTAATACCTTGACAATCCTACAAAGCAGCGGAAAAGCTGAAGGGAATGGAGAGATCAAGCGCGAGGTCATTCACAAGTCCTATCACGCCAATTAAAGAGTGAAGGGCTCATCATGTCAAAGCATCCCGGACTCATCAAGAATCGAGGCGGCTTTGGAGGGTATCTGTGGCGTTAAAATTGCTTATCGGTGCGAACAAGACTCGTAAGCGGTGGGTTGATAACCGACGATCCATCCGGACGCCGACCGCACGCCAGCCGACGGATTACGCCGCAAAACGCTAAAGCGAAGTCGACGAACCCATGAAGTGAGTCGGCGAGGCGCATGAGCCGAACGACGCCGCCGCGGGAGAAAACCCGACGCACGAAGCTCAACGAGGCGAAGTTGGCTAAATTCAAGCGTTGGCGAGGCGGAATCAACCGTACTTAGTCCGTCGATCAAACGAACCGTTTGAGCTCACGAAAGTTAATCGGACACGGACTCGAACACAATGGCGACATCACGAACAAAACTAAGCCGGAAGATCGAAGAATCGACGAAGAATCGGCGGAGTCGGCGGAAAATGGCAGGGCAACGGGCGCCGCGGCAGCGGCACCTCGACCAAGTGGCCAAGGTGGCTCGGCCACTTTGGCGAACCACCTCGGCCAACTTGCCGAGTGCCTCGAATGGCCAAGGGGCACCACTTTGGTAGAAACCACCTGATGGCCGGTGGCTCGACCAATGGCCGAGCCACTTGGCAGCACCCCTCCCCTTTTTTGTATAAATAGGGGGTCTTGCTCATGAAGGGGGATTTTTGGGATTTTGGCGTTCTTGAAGAGCCCTCGCGAGATCTGACGCACGGTTCGAGCACCGTGAGCTCAAGTCGATCGGCGTCGGATCTATAGGCGGAAGGTAAACAAACTTCGGGTCGAACTCTGAGATACCCTCTAGGTTAAGCTTCGTCTTAATCTCGGGGATAGCCGTGATTTCTCCTTGTAGATCTCACCGCTCGTGATCCTCTCGCCGTGAGTGTGATCCCTTGAGCCTCATTTCCTTCGTGAAGCGAGCCCCTCACGTCTGTAGTTCAGGCGAGGTTTACACGGGATCGAATTGCGGTGGTCAGCGGACGAACAAAAGTCCCGACACGGGCAAAGAACCCATAGCGAGGATCGGGATAATAGAGATCCTCGTGTTTGTTCACAAAAGGAAGAGAGTTGTAATTTTCGTTTTCATTGTACGCCTGAAATATAAAGGCATTTTCTTTGTTTGAAATTTTGTTGTAGGCCAACGAAGCTGTACACGAGTTCAAACGAGCAATGAATAACAAACCAACTTTCCCCGCGAACATTGGTTAATTGTGCTATGACATATATACTCAGAGTTACAATGAGATAAAAAATAATATATTGGATAATTTTTTTATTTGAAGGATTTGGTAAATTTCACTACTAATGGCCCAGATAACCTCCATTGACCCTCTCCTTCACTACATGAATTACGTTCTTTCGATTTTCATCCTTTTGTAAATAACTAATAAACAACACATTTACTTCAACAACGACAACAACAAAAAATAAAAAATAAAAAATAAAACCCTAAACAACACAGGTTTTGAACTTTATTTAGTTACAATCATTACTTAATTTAAATAAATATTAAGATGGAATAAGAGTCGTAACTACCCATTGATTACTCTGTGTTAGCCACTATATGCAGCTAGGTAATATGCTAGTGATTAATTAGTACACAAGAGGTTCGTGGATTAGTCATTGTTATTATGTATACCAATAATTGAGCAATGGCACTGCCTGCAACATTTAATATGATGCTTTAGAATCTTGTTGGTAGCGGACCTTGAACCGTCGAGAGAAACCACCATAAACGAAAGCCAAAACACAATAAGCGGTAAAGAACCACGAGATTTCGTGGTTCGACAAGTTGCCTACGTCCACGGGGTAAGGAGGGGGATTTCCACTAATAGAAAGAGAATACAAATTGGGATTACAAGTTCTCACAAAGAAACCCTAAAACAAACCTCTCAATCTCTCAAAAGATCTCCTCTCCAAAGATGCACAAAACCCTCTGAAAATTTGCTTCAAAGCGTGCTTCTTAGCTTTCAAATAATCGAGGTTTAGGGTTATTTATAAACTCTAAGCGAACGGGTTTAAAACCAAAACCCGTTTTGAATCTGCCAGTTAGTCGACTACTACTTCAGATTAGTCGACTACTCGCTGCAGATTAGTCGACTACTACTTCAGATTAGTCGACTACTCGGACTCCCAGCGAAAACACACCTTTACGTAGATGCAGTTAGTCGACTACTACTTCAGATTAGTCGACTACTAAGCCCGAAAACCGCTTGTGCATGTTTTGTGCATGTTCTACAATTCTCCACCTCGTACATCATTTGATTTACCTCAAATTTTGGGCCGAACACGAAGAACACCAAGAACATCTAGAGATCACCATTAGCCAATCCAGGCCAATCCAGTGCGTCACTACACGCATTTGCCTACGTACCATAGGGATCAAGCTCACCGTAGTTCACCTCAAATCATCTCCACCTTACCCATTGCAGAGAGTCGCATGCCCTCTTGGGCAAATCAACACGAGTGATATGAAGCAAGTCCAAGCAATGCTTAAACTTACTACACTGTGACCACCTTGGTTAACATGTCCATTTGGATTCTCATTCGTGTGCACCTTCATGAGAGAAATATCACCTTCCTCTATGACATCCGCACAAAATGATACGACATCGATATGCTTGGTACGAGCATGATGAACTGATTCTTCGCCAAGTGAATTGCACTCATTTGTCACACCACAAGTTCACATTTTCACCTTTCGATCCCCAAATCGTCTAGAAGACCCCACAACCACAATGCTTCCTTCACTCCCTCTGTCATGGCCATGTACTCGGCCTCTGTAGTAGAAAGTGCCCGCTGTGGCACCGCAACATCGATCGCCAACTAGCAGGAGCCCATGTATCTTGAATACATAACCGTAGTAGATCGTCGTCTATCTAGATCGCCCGCATAATCGAGTCCACAAACCCGATCAATCGACATGTTTCTCCACCAAAACACCGGGCAAGTATCAAGCGTACCCTTTAAGTACTTGAGGACCCACTTCCTTTGCTTCCCGGTCGCCTTTCGGTTAAGCCATGAATCGACCACACTAACGCTTTGTGAAATATCTGGCGTGTACACCATTGCATACATTAAAGCGCCAGCTGCACTAGCATAGGAACAGCTCCATGCGCCTTCTCTTCCCATTTGTAGTGTACTTCAACAACGACAACAACAAAAAATAAAAATAAAAAATAAAACCCTAAACAACACAGGTTTTGAACTTTATTTAGTTACAATCATTACTTAATTTAAATAAATATTAAGATGGAATAAGAGTCGTAACTACCCATTGATTACTCTGTGTTAGCCACTATATGCAGCTAGGTAATATGCTAGTGATTAATTAGTACACAAGAGGTTCGTGGATTAGTCATTGTTATTATGTATACCAATAATTGAGCAATGGCACTGCCTAGCAACTGTTTAATATGATGCTTTAGAATCTGTTGGGCTGACCGCTGAACCGCCGAGAGAAACCACCGCAAACGAAAGCCAAAACACAATAAAAAGTAAAGAAAGAGATTTACGTGGTTCGGCAAGTTGCCTACGCCCACGGGTAAGGAGGGGGATTTCCACTAATAGAAAGAGAGAATACAAATTGGGATTACAAGTTCTCACAAAGAAACCCTAAAACAAACCTCTCAATCTCTCAAAAGATCTCCTCTCCAAAGATGCACAAAACCCTCGAAAATTTGCTTCAAAGCGTGCTTCTTAGCTTTCAAATAATCGGTTTAGGGTTATTTATAAACTCTAAACGAACCGGTTTAAAACCAAAACCCGTTTTGAATCTGCCAGTTAGTCGACTACTACTTCAGATTAGTCGACTACTCATCAGATTAGTCGACTACAACACGATTAGTCGACTACTGCACTCCAACGCGAAACACACCTTTACGTAGATGCAGTTAGTCGACTACTACCGCAGATTAGTCGACTACTAAGCCGAAAAGCTGCTTGTGCATGTTTTGTGCATGTTCTACAATTCTCCACCTCATACATCATTTGATTTACCTCAAATTTTGACCGAACACCAAGAACACCAAGAACATCTAGAGATCACCATTAGCCAATCCAGCCAATCCACACTACACCGCTGATCGCTTCTAACGCATCTCCACCGATCAAGCTCACCGTAGTTCACCTCAAATCATCTCCACCTTACCCATTACGCCCGAAGGGCCATGCCCTCTTGGGCAAATCAACACGAGCTGATATGAAGCAAGTCCAAGCAATGCTTAAACTTACTACCTGTGACCACCTTGGTTAACATGTCCGCTGGATTCTCATTCGTGTGCACCTTCATGAGAGAAATATCACCTTCCTCTATGACATCCCGCACAAAATGATACCTGACATCGATATGCTTGGTACGAGCATGATGAACCTGATTCTTCGCCAAGTGAATTGCACTCTGACTGTCACACCACAAGTTCACATTTTCCCCGCCGATCCCCAAATCGTCTAGAAGACCCCACAACCACAATGCTTCCTTCACTCCCTCTGTCATGGCCATGTACTCGGCCTCTGTAGTAGAAAGTGCCACTGTAGCCTGCAACATCGATCGCCAACTAACCGGAGCCCCATGTATCTTGAATACATAACCAGTAGTAGATCGCCGTCTATCTAGATCGCCCGCATAATCAGAGTCCACAAACCCATCAATCTGACATGTTTCTCCACCAAAACACGCACTGTGATCAACTGCCCTTTAAGTACTTGAGGACCCACTTCCTTTGCTTCGGTCGCCTTTCGGATTCGCCATGAATCTCTGACCACACTAACGCTGTGAAATATGCAGTGTACACACCATTGCATACATTAAAGCGCCAGCTGCACTAGCATAGGGAACACTCCATGTGCTTCTTCCACAGTGGGAGATTGATTACCGAAGCCTAAAGTGTGGAGCCAATGGAGTCACCACCGATTTAGTACTTTGCATCCCGAACCTCGCGATCACCGCTCTATGTAGCCCTTCGACTCAAGAACAATCGTCGATTCGCCGGCTTCTTCTAATCTCCATACCCGGTATTTTCCTAGCGGCACCCATGTCCTTCATCTCGAACTCTTCACCAAGTTGAGATTTCAACCTATCTATCTCCACCACGCTCTTAGAAGCAATAAGCATGTCATCCACATACAAAGAAGATAGATAAAATTACCTCCATGAAGCTTCGAATGTAAACACAACAATCATGATCGCCGAAAACCCATGCTTCAAAGATGAAGGAGTCAAATCGCTTGTACCACGGGAGATTGCTTTAATCCATACGGTGACTTCCTCAAAGCGACACACATGATTCTCCTTATCCTCAACCTTGTAGCCCTGGGTTGATGCATGTAGATCTCTTCATCCAAGTCTCCGTGCAAGAAGGCTGTTTTAACATCGAGTTGATCCAGCTCATAATCACCATAAGCAACAATACTCAATAGCACCCGAATAGATGTGTGTTTCACCACCGGAGAAAATATCTCATTGTAATCCACACCCTCCTTCTGTGCAAAACCCTTAGCCACTAGCCTCGCCTTGTATCTTACACCACCGAGCTCTGAAAGATCTTCCTTTCTTTTATACACCCACTTACAACCAATAGCTTTTCTTCCTACGGGCAATGGGACCACCTCCCATGTATGATTCTTAGAAGAGATTCCATCTCTTCCTCCATCGCAACCAACCAACTCTCACTATCCTTGTCCGAATAGCTTCCTTGAAGGAGACCGGCTCGTCCTCCTCCACCAGAGTCGTATTCAACCATATTAGCTTGCCCATAGTGCTTTGGGGTTGATCGGCCCCGACTTGATGCACAGCTTGTATGCTCGCTTTGGCCTAGTGGAAGCCAAATTATCCTCATTTCTTTGTTGTTGTAGTACTGTGTATTTTCTGCTGAACCTCCTCTGCTCAAGCTCATCATCTACGACTTCCCACTTGAGCCGCGATTAGAACCTAGTTGGTCTTTAGGTTCTATTTCAATAACACGAGACTTAGAAGTCTCACCGGTCATAACACCATCATCCTTGGGCCCTCGCAATCATGGATTTCTCATCAAAGGTAACATCCTGTGACCACGAACTTTGAATTTTACGTACACCAAAGGCGATAGCCTTTACTTTGCATATCCCAAGAATATTGCCTTCTTGGCCCTCGCGTCAAGCTTTCCCTCGTTGGCGTGATAGTAGGCGGTACATCAGAAAATTCGAGCCTATCATAATCTGATGCTCCTCGACCACACCCTATAGGGTGTATCACCATCAATGTCGAATGTGGTGAGCGGTTCACAATGTAACAAAGGCTGTAGCCGCTTACGCCCACCATTAGTTGCCCAATCACGCATAAGATCGCATACTCACGCCTTTTCCGCGGTGTTGGTTCGATCTCTCGCGACCCCATTACTGGCGTGGTGTAGACTGTGTCGGTGTCGAACAATTCCTTCACGATCCGCAGAACTCCTTGAAAGCACCATCGTATACTGCGTACGTTATCGGATCTCGGCGTCTTCAATTTCTTTCTGTCTGTTCTCAACCATTGTTCTCCACTTCTTGAATGTCTCGAACACCTCATTCTTGTGCTTGAGAAAGTAAATCCAAGCATACCTAGAATAATCATCTATAAGCGAGACATAATACACGGAACCACCCTTGGAAGTTGTGCGGCCGGACCCCAAACATCCGTGTGCACATAATCTAGTATCCCTCTGCTCTTAGACTTCTTTGTTGAAACTTGACCTGTGTGACTTTCCATACACACAATCCTCGCAAAAATCCATGCTAGGTTCCTTGATTCTTCAGCAGACCCTCTTTACCAAGCGAGAACTAGACCCTTCTCGACATATGCCCAAGCGCCTATGCCATAACCGTGTGTGCTCACATGGGTCTCCACCACTTCCTTCAGCCTCAACCGCCAGATCTCCCCGCCACCGCTGCATTCGAGAGAGTATATAGATTACCGTGGCGAACACCCTTCATCACTACTAAGGAACCACGAACAACCTTCTTCACTCCGTTTTCCGTCACAATCCCGCAACCACGGAGTCCAAAGCACCAAGCGAGATAAGATTCTTCCGCAAGTCGGGAACATGCCTCACATCTGTCAAGGTTCGAACCACTCCATCATGCATCTTGATTTTGATATTACCTAGCCCCACGTTTTACAAGCATGGTTATTCCCCATCAATACAGTTCCCCATCAATGCCTCGTAGGTAGTAAACCACTTCCTATTTGGACACATATGGTAAGAGCAACCGAATCAAGTATCCACTTCCGGATCTCCACCATTCGTTGCCCAATCACGCATAAGATCGCATACTCACGCCTTTTCCGCGGTGTTGGTTCGATCTCTCGCGACCCCATTACTGGCGTGGTGTAGACTCGACCGTCGGTCGAACACCTTCCTGATCACGAGAACTCCTTGAAAGCACCATCGTATACTGCATGCGTTATCGGATCTCGGCGTCTTCAATTTCTTTCTGTCTGTTCTCAACCATTGTTCTCCACTTCTTGAATGTCTCGAACACCTCATTCTTGTGCTTGAAAGTAAATCCAAGCATACCTAGAATAATCATCTATAAGCGAGACATAATACACGGAACCACCCTTGAAGTTGTCTGAGCGGACCCCAAACATCCGTGTGCACATAATCTAGTATCCCTCGCTCTTAGACTTCTTGTTGAAACTTGACCTGTGTGACTTTCCATACACACAATCCTCGAAAAATCCATGCTAGGTTCCTTGATTCTTCATGAGACCCTCTTTACCAAGCGAACTAGACCCTTCTCGACATATGCCCAAGCCGCCTATGCCATAACCGTGTGCTCACATGGGTCTCCACCACTTCCTTCAGGTTCCAACCGCCGATCTCCTGTCACCGCTGCATTCGAGAGTATATAGATTACCGTGGCGAACACCCTTCATCACTACTAAGGAACCACGAACAACCTTCTTCACTCCGTTTTCCGTCACAATCCTGCAACCACCGGAGTCCAAAGCACCAACTGAGATAAGATTCTTCCGCAAGTCGGGAACATGCCTCACATCTGTCAAGGTTCGAACCACTCCATCATGCATCTTGATTTTGATATTACCTAGCCCCACTGTTTTACAAGCATGGTTATTCCCCATCAATACAGTTCCCCATCAATGCCTCGTAGGTAGTAAACCACTTCCTATTTGGACACATATGGTAAGAGCAACCGAATCAAGTATCCACTTCCCGAGATCTCCTCGCCACGGTGGCGACATAGCATTCCTTATCGCCCTTCCTCCTCAAACGTAGCTCGCTTCTTCCTTGCCCTCTCTCCTCTCGGTCTTGTTGTTGTTCTTCTTTCCACCTACTCTTATTTGGACGGTCGACTTTGAAATGTCGGCTTCACCGCACTTGAAACATCCTTTTCCCGCAAGAGGTCTTGATTTAGATCTAGACTTTCCTCCCTTGCCTTTTCCTCGCCATTGCTCCTTCCTCTTGCAAACAATCCTCATGTCCCTTTATCAGCCAAGGCCATATGTCACTAGTTGCGTCTTAGAAGATCGTCCGCTAGAAGTGCCGTTCTAGTCTCATCCATCTTCGATTTTCTCCCACAAGCCTCGGTGTTTGCACCAGTTCTCATAAAACTTCGGCAGAGAAGTAGTAGAAGCGCCGATCCTCGCCTCCTACTTTAACATCTATGTCTTTCAACTGATATGATCCTATCAAACTTGTTGATGTGTTCCGGATTGATGAGCCCTCCTCCATCTTGCAAGTATACAATTTGGATTTTAAGTAGACCGGTTAGTTAGACTCTTCGTCATGAAGGTACCCTCTAACTTCTTCCACACTACCGCTTTCTCTCCATCTACCAAGAAAGCTACATCCCTCTCGAGGCATAGGATAATCGGCCGCGTTTCCGGATCCAACTCCTCCCAATCCTCATCGACATATCCTTGTTCTTCTTCTCCTTTCCATCCAAAGTCTTGTGCAATTTTTGCGAAATTAGAAAGTTTTCATCGCATCCTCCAATAAGAAAAATCGTTCTTCCCATTGAACTTTTCAATCTCGAATTTTCCCACTTTGGTGATTCTTGGTTGGCCATCCTCTGTTTGTCTTCGTGAATCCGCTTCTCGGGAATCACCGAACACCCCTCAAATTAGAAATTACACCACTTCCAACTGAACAATAGCTCGATACCAATTGTTGAGCGGACCGCTGGAACCGCCGAGAGAAACCACCGCAAACGTAAAGCCAAAACACAATAAAGCAAGAAGACACGAGATTTACGTGGTTCGCAAGTTGCCTACGCCCACGGGTAAGGAGGGGATTTCCACTAATAGAAAGAGAGAATACAAATTGGGATTACAAGTTCTCACAAAGAAACCCTAAAACAAACCTCTCAATCTCTCAAAAGATCTCCTCTCCAAAGATGCACAAAACCCTCAAAGCTGCTTCAAAGCGTGCTTCTTAGCTTTCAAATAATCAGTTTAGGGTTATTTATAAACTCTAAACGAACCGGGTTTAAAACCAAAACCCGCTGACCGCCTGCATTAGTCGACTACTACTCAGATTAGTCGACTACTACTCAGATTAGTCGACTACTCACCAAAACCGCTTGTGCATGTTTTGTGCATGTTCTACAAATACAAACATATGTTTATAGAGTGATAAAGGCTAGTACTTTAGTACACAAGTTCTAATTAATTTATACTGTAGTATATAAGCATCAATCCCAACTTTCAGAAATTTATACATTCAAAATTCTTAAAACTCATAGAAACAGTATTAATGATTTATCATTGCATTCGAAAGCCAGCTTTATGACAAC
>WHSE01000449.1:0-15995 GCA_012295165.1 Asparagus setaceus | reverse complement strand
CCCAGATCAAACGGGATCCATCGTACCCCAGAATACTCCCCATCTAATAGCATCCCACTCTTCTCCTCCATCGAAACCCTAGACCAAATTCACCCATCAACCATGCCGCCCAAATCAAAAACCTCAGCCAAGAGAGCCTCCCCTGGGAAGAAGAAAGCGACGCCTTCAGAGGCTCCCAGTCCCTTGCCGGCCGTCGCCGAAGAATCGACTGAGATCTCCACCGCCGCCATCATGGAGGATGAGGCGCCGCCGGAGGAGAGCGAGATCGCGCCAACGGCCTCATTAAACAAAGAGAAGGCCTTGGAGGTTAAGGAGGAAGCAATGGAGGAAAAAACAGCGGAGGTAACGGCGGGAAGTGAGAAAATTGAGGAGGAAATTGTGGTGGAAAAGATTGTGGAGGAGACGACAGAGAAGATCGAGAAGGAGGTAGTTGTAGAAGAAACTGTCACTGTGAAGGCTCCGATGGAAGGCGACGCGGGCAATGTGGTTTCCAGAAGCCAGAAAATAAGATGAGGAGAATGAGGCAGAAGATGAGGAGAATGAGGCAGAGGGCAAAGAATCAGAGGAAGAAGAGTCTGAGGAAGAGGAAGAGGAAAAGGAGGAGGCAGGTATTTTTTGAATTTGTAATAGTATTGAATGTAGCGGCGATTGCATCGACATCAACGCTGCCGCCCAATTCTACTCCAACTAGGATTACGAGTATAAATCATACTCCAATTTGTCGAGAAGTTCTAAGAATGTTTTCAAAAATATTCTTAGGATAACTCGACGCATGGATTGCATCCGTCACGAAAAGCCTGATGATTGTCATTGATTTGAACTTGCTTACAATTTCTTTGGCCTACAACAAAATTCAAAAGAAATGCCTTTTATTTTAAGGCGCATAATGAAAATCAAAAAGATTACAACTTTTATCCTTTTGAACAAACACGAGGATCTCTGTTATATCGAGGTCCTCGCTATGCTGGTTCTTTGCCTATGCCGGACTTTTGTGTCCGTGGACCAGCAATTCGGATCCGTGTAGACCCTGCTCGAACTACAGACGCAGGCAGGGCTCGCTTCACGAAGGAAACGGTTCCGAGGGGATCACACTCACCGAGAGGATCGCCTCTCATGATCACACTCACAAAGGAGAGGATCACGAGCGGTGAGATCTACTAGGAGAAATCACAGCGCTTATCCCTAGATTAAGACTAAGCTTAATCTAGAGGGTATCAGAGTTCTAATCTAATCCGCCATCTTCCGGTAGATCGACGCCGACTCGAACTTGTGTCACGGCGTTCTGAATCGGCGCCGACTGTGGATCTCTCAAGAATTCCTCCAAATCCTCAAATCCACGCCCGAAAATCCAACCCCCTCGAAGAAGACACCCCCATTTATTAAACAACCGGTACTACCAAAGTGGCGGTTACTCGCCAGTCGAAGTCACTCGGCCTGTCGCCGAGGTGGTTTCTACCAAAGTGTCGAAGCTTCTGCCTTTGGTCGAGGGAGCCGTACTTGTGAATATCAATTCTGGCCACTGTCGAGGTACCGGCTGTTGGTCGGTGCGCCGCTTCGCCGCTTTAGGCAGCTTTTTCCTCGTTGCCCGGCTGCCTCGCCTCGCTTGTCTGGCTCGATTTGATTCTCGGACTCACTTGTTCGTCTTCGCCTAACGGTCCCTGAATCCGATCGTCCGCTCCGTCCGGCGAACTGTGGTTTAGATTGTGGTTTGCTGTCGGTTCGCTCTTCAACCATTCGACGCCCCAGATTATTCGATTGTATTCGCCGACTTCGCCACGAAGCCGTATCGGATCTTGTAAGTATTTTTAACGCCACAGATATCTCCAAAGTGTTTCGCCTCGTTTTATAAGCGAGCTCGAATACTTTGACATGATGGTTCCCTGCCACAGGGTCCCAAAAGTTAGCTTCAAGTCTTCATTCTCTTTTCGCACCATCCAGCTTCTTTGTAGGATTTCCTCGATAAGATCATGGTGTCGCATTTATTGTCCGACGCCGTTAAAATTTTGATTCAAGTCAGGGTGAGTTTTGTTTGTGTAACTGCGGTTGGTTGTTGTTTGACTAACCATCGACTTTTGACTTCTCCGTATGTCGGCGAACTCGTTGTTGGCTTAACATTGGGTGTGCCTAGTACATGGAATTTCATAACCCTCAATCGGCTAATTCTTCCGCCATCACGGTGTTGTTGGTTTAACCACAGCCGAGGACTGATCTTTTCATGGAGATATCCTCCGAGGATTCCTTTGTTGAAACAGAGACCATTTGGCTTTCAACCATCATCCTAGCCTTCACGCATGAAAGCGACGCTTGACCGTTGTTGGGATATGATTATCCACTGTGGGGAGAAGTTTCTTCTGACTCGACATATTGTCCTAAGTCGCCATGACTTTCATCACGATTATTCCTCTCGATATTATGGTGGAGGAAATTGGGTTATCGAAGTTATCCTTAAGAATATGGGTTTATTCTCCGTGAACTCCTCGCTGAAAATTTGGAAACGTGTACTGTAGATTCCTAGTTGAGTAGGATTAGGCGACGCTGCTGATTTGGCGGTAATCCGCACGATCGAAGTTATCCCTAAGAATATTTCTGTAGAATATCCTTCCTGAACTTCTAACAAATTAGGAAACAGCTTTATACTGTAATCCTAGTTGAGTGATTAGCTTACGCCGATTTGAAGGCTTCGGCGTAATCCAAGACGATCGAAGTTATCCCTAAGAATATTTCTTGTGAGAATATTCTTCCCAGAACTTCTACAAATTAGGAAACAGCTTTATACTGTAATCCTAGTTGAGTAGGATTAGCACGCTGCTGATCAAGGCCGATGGGGCCTTCATGAGGTGTTATTCTCAATAAATCTTCGTAATCTTTCCAAACTTGGCGTGAGGGAGTAGGAGCCAATCAACCACTGATTTGGCACTATTTTGACATCCTGATAAGGTTCCAATTAGGGGTCCTAGTTAGGGCTGATTAGAGTCCTAATTAGAATTGATTGGGCTCCAATTAGAATTCCTACTTCTTGCCAAATAGGAGTCCTTGTTCAAAGAGGATTGGGTTCATATGGGGTTGTTATAAATACCCATAATCCCTCCTTTTCTCCGACATAGGCCACTCTCTGTTCTTTTTTCTCTTGTTTTCATTCGCCTCTCGCTGCCTCATCTCTCAAACAACGAGGTATGTGCACGAGTGTTTTATGACGCTTTTTTCTTTCTTTCTTTCTTTCTTTTTTCTTTTTTTTGTTTTGTTTTGTTTTGTGCATGAACGTGCACCATCACAAGGCGGGAGAACGAGGGCGCTGAACGGCGAGCCGGGCCGCCAGGGTTCGACCGAAATACTGGCGCATTCGTTCGCCGAAATGGGCGCCGCTTAGCATTAAGCGCTTGGTCTTGGTTGAGCTGGCACCCGCTGCCGGTGCCTCTGGCCATGGTTATCGAACTACCACCTGACCGACGGTTCCTTTATGCTAAATTTGTTGATTTTTCAATCACAGATCCGACTTTATTCGCCCTTCTTCACAGCTCGGCGTCGCCGCGGAGATCTCATGTTCAAAGGGGTCGATCAACTCGCTCATAGCCGCGGAATGCACGCCCTTCTTTGGTGGGTAGCAGCTATTATCTTCTCGTATATATATATACGTTGTATCCTCGCTGCTTCTCCTTTGTGAGGAGGCGATTGAAGAGCCGAAATCCTCCTTCGGGGACCGACGCTTCAGATTGTGTGCACTCGCTATGACCCCGCTGCTCTCCTTCGTGAGGCGATTGAAGAGCCAATCCTCTTTGTGGGGACCGACGCTTCACGATTGGTTTTGCTTGGTCATCACCCGCTCGATATCTTTAACGAGCGCATTTCA
Organism: Asparagus setaceus; assembly: GCA_012295165.1. NCBI lineage: Eukaryota > Viridiplantae > Streptophyta > Magnoliopsida > Asparagales > Asparagaceae > Asparagus > Asparagus setaceus. The sequence continues at coordinate 12,148 of WHSE01000449.1, read as the reverse complement.
TACCGCACTTTTGTTCAGAACGAAATATATTTTGGTTTATGCGACTATATTTATCGCTCTCTCCGTATTCGAGCACGGTGAAATCGCCATACCAAGCTATAAGGTCGACTCAATCTATGTAAGATGAATTCAACGCCATTTACTAACCGAATATTTTCTCGATTTTAGTTGATTATTCCTCGAGTTTCCAGCCTTTACGCGTTGATGGACGCCATAGTGACTATTATTCCTCGTGATGATGATCCCGCTGATTTTTATCTCGGCCAATTTGCACCCCAGACATCACGAGACGATCCAAATTTGAGGGGAGTTCCCGCATTCTCCGACGACGACACCGATGCGCCACTGTAGAGACACCAAATTTACCAACCTTTTATAAAACAGATTATCTATTCGGCGAGGCTCTTGATCAAGGCTTCTCGTGAACGCACCTTTCGCGAGAGGAGAATATCGTGAGCAAGAGGTCATTTTTGCTAACTCATATGAGCGGCCAAGTCGCTTGCGCCGATAAACTTGTACCACACCCATGTCAAACGACGAATCGTGATCGCTCAAGGGGAGAAGACAAGAATTTCACTGGAGTGCACCAGAAGTCCGTGATGTCATCGAACGCGGAGAAGCAAGTCCTCGAGGCGATGCGTCGAACATGCGCCGCTATTGCCGCTAACTCAAGAGGAACTTGAGAAGGAGGCCAGCTCGGGTTCGAGCACCAGAGGAAAATTAGCCACCATCAAAGCCGACCGCTCCTTCACATTACTAGATTGCGCCCAATGAAGTCCGACACGCGTTGCTTTGGTCTTGAGACTTCTCTGCTTTCTTTGTTCAGCCACCGCCGTTGTGATTATCACAACTTTGCTTGAATCGATTGTCTCGACAATTGTAGCTCCTTTTATATTTACTTCAAATGAATAAGATTTATTCCTTTCATTATTTATTATGATTCTTTTACTTCGTCAGAAATAATTAACCATAATACTTATAGGATTTTTGGCAAACCCTCAGCCATCAACGGGTTTGATTAGCCTTTACCAACTACCGTTTGAGTTGGGCTAGCGTGCGGATTATCACGGGTCCGTTCGCGCGTGGCGTTGTGCTAGAAGAATGAAACTCTTCTAGACTTGTTGCTATGATATTGAATACATAGGCTTCGGTACTCTTTTACGGGCAAGAGACCACCCGACACAGCGTGGTGGCGTCGGCTTTATCCCTTCTTAGGCTTGGGATAAAATGCCCGAGTCGAACTCGATGTCTTCTTCAATGGGAGAAAGACTAAGCGGCAAAGCGTGTGGCGTTGGCTTTAGGGTTATTGGCCAACCCGACCTAGCGGGTTTGATGAGCCTTTACCAACCACCGTTTGAGTTGGGCTAGCATGTAGATTGTCTAAATCCGTTCTACACACAGCGTTGTGCTAAAAGAATGAAACTCTCTTAGACTTAATGCTACGATGTTGAATCGTGAAGCTTAGTCTTTGTCACGGGGAATAGACTACGCGACAGCGGCGTGGTAAGCGTCGGCTTTATCCTTCTTGAAGCTTGGGATAAAATACCCCGAGTCGAACTCGGCGTCTTCTTCAATCGGAAAAAAGACTAAGCCGATGGCGTGTGGCGTTGGCTTTATCCTACTTAGGCTTCGGATAAAATGCCCGAGAGTCGAACTTTGGTGTCTTCTTCAATCGGGAAAAAGACTAAATCGACAGGCGTGTGGCGTTGGCTTTATCCCTTCTTAGGCCGGGATAAAATGCCCCGAATCGAACTCGGTGTCTTCTTCAATCGGAAAAAAGACTAAACCGAAGCAGCGTGTGAGGCGTTGGCTTTATCCTTCTTAGGCTTGGGATAAAATACCCCAAGATGAACCTTGGTGCCTTCTTTTGACGGAGAACAGTGAACGAGAATAAGATTGATTGAGGTGGGAAAAGAAAGAGTGGGATCTCCGCCGAGAATCGAAAGACTTCAGGCGACCTTGATCGGACAACACAGTGCGAAAGATGGAACTAAAAGTGGGATCTCCACTCCGAAGCGTAAAGACTTCGAGGTGACCTTGACGGACAACCTGGTGCGAAAATCCCGGCGCATACCTTCAATGCGCTACCTAGGAGTGAGATGGAACTAAGAGTGGGATCTCCCTCAGAGAACGAAAAGACTTCGAGGCGACCTTGAGTGAGGACAACACAGTGCGAAAATCCGGCCTTATACCTTCGGTCGGCTACCTAAGATGAAAGATGGAACTAAAAGTGGGATCTCCACTCCAGAGAACGAAGAGACTTCGGGTGACCTTGGGCGGACAACACGGTGCGAAAATCTCGGCATACCGGTCGGCGTTACCTAGGAGAGATGGAACTAAGAGTGGGATCTCCACTCCGAGCAGAGAAGACTTCGGCGACTTTCGGTCGGACAACACAGTACGAAAATCGGCGCATACCTTGTCGGCGCTACCTAGGAAGATGGAACTAAGAGTGGGATCTCCACTCCAGAACCGAGACTCGAGGCGACCTTCGGTCGGACAACACGAGTACGAAAATCCGGCATACCTTGTCGGCTACGGGAGAGGATAGATGGGAGAACCCTTCCGTTAAATCACGAAAAGGATCTTACGCTTGGAGAGGAAGAATTTTATATTCTATCTCCGACGTAAAACGGATTTTAAATGGGCCTCTTGTTCATAGAAGAAATCAAGAGGGGATTTTGGTAATGTACCAGAAAATTTGTAGACCTACCGTCAAGGCATTTGATCGGTGGGGGAGATTATGGTGGAGGATAAATCTAGGGTTATCCTCAAGGAAAGTGGGTGAAACATCCCACGAGGAACTTCCCGTCAAAACGGGTTATCCCGAAAATACTAAGGGTAGTATTTCTTCAAGAACTTCCCATTTATCGGCATTAATTGCCGGTCGCCATTTTGGGTAATTAGGCGATACGCACAATTAGAGTAAACCGCCTCCCATTTAGGCTCGAATTTGCCTTTCTTCTTGGAAGTGAGGATTATCTGGCCGCCGAGCAATGTAGGACCAAATCTCCTTCTTGAAACTCCGTTGTCGTATTTTCTGGAAAGCTCTCACATCCTAACTTGGTAGAACTCAATGCATTGTTGAGCTTCCAGCGCTTTCATCCAACATCTCGAAGCTCTTCAGACGCTTCGATAAGTCTTCAACCGCCATCTCCGCTGTGGGCAATGAGGACGGAATCTGGATTTAACGGGAGAATCTTTCACATCCGTAGACCAGGAATACGGGTCTCTCCACCAGCGTATGACGGTCGCAAGGATATGCCTGTGAAAGCTTCTCCGAAGTTTATCATCCTCGCTTGTTATTCTTCACGAAGCCGACAGATCTTAATAATCGCCTTGTTGAATGCCTCGCTAATCCATTTGTAGTCGATTATAGGCCGCCGACGGACGCCTTGTATCTGGAATTTCTCGCAAAACCCGATGAAGGAATTGCCGACGATTGGGGACCATTGTCATGCACGATCCGCCTTGGGACATCGTAAAATGACATGGTGTTTGATAAATTTGACGACGGTACTTTACTTCCTTTAGCTGATTGCTTCCTCCCACTTGAGAAGTAGTCGGTGATCGCTAGAATAAACCGATCTTTGACCGACGGAGGAAAATGGGACCTACAACGCCCATTCCCCATACTAATGGCCGTGATGTGGCCGGGCGATGCAATTGCTCAGAGGCCGATGCATAATTCGCGCGGAATTTGACACGCGGCATTTTCGAACGCATCGACCGCGCCATTAATCATCGTGGGCCAAAAGTAGCCCATTCTCCTCATTCGATCGTGAGCTTGGGACCAGTTGCAAGACTACATTCACCTTCGTGGTGCTTCCCGAAGGACCTCCCTCCGCTTTTTGTTTGAGAGGCATCGGAGCAAAGACCATCGCACTCTACGATATAACATCTAGGTCTCTCGGTCGTAAAAGAATCTTGGAGCTTCTTCGACGACTCTTTCCTTTACGCTTCCGGTAGAATACCATGTAAGACGAATCGATGATAGGGAAGCCACTCTGGCTCCAACTTGGTTTGGGTTGTATACACTTCTTTGGTAACTACCCCTTATCTTCTTGTGCCTCATCGTATAATGGTAACGAAGAGTTGGTGAGTCCCGACCGCGACTAGTTGCTCGGCCTCTAAGGTTGTGCTAACGACACGCCTAACGCAGCATCCGCGATGAGCGCTCGGCTGCAGATATATTCGATGAAGAATTCTTCAATGAGTCCGCCATTTCAACGGCTATCCGATGATAGGGGACCGCATCAGATTCCTAACTTCATAGTCACCACGACCGCTTAACTATCAATTGCGTAATCGCCCAGACGCCGAGATACTCTACCCCAGCCTCTTGGCTAAGCTTAAGTCCGAAGTGGCAGCGTTGTATTCGCTACGCTATTGGAACAAGGTTCGGCGAGGAATACACGGGCATGACATGATTCCCTGGGAAATCAAGACAACCCACCCTCGCGAAATCTTAGAACATCCGGGGCAATTCTACATTAGTAGCTCGGTAGTTCACAAGTATAGTCGCCATATTTGTTGGTGCGATGTAGTTAACTTCGTGGACTTCATCCCGAAGATCATCATATAGCTCAACCGCATCCGCAGTTCGGGTCGGCAAACAAGAGATCGCAAATTGTCCTTTGACCGACTTCTGTTTGAAATACAAGTCATATCGGGATAAGAGCAAGGTCTATTTCATGCACGCCAACTCATTGAGGCCGCCGGTCATAAATATTCGGACCGATTTTACATTAGAGATAACATAAATCGCCCGGACCAAATAGTGCCGATTTTTCAATCGCTAACACTAATGCAAGGCACCGCCACCATTGATATCGAGACTACCACTAATGTTCGCCTACCGTATACATCGCCTGCTCGCGGACCATTGCCGCCTTTGCGCGAGTAAAGCTTTAACGAGTGATCCGCTGCCTTGACGATCAAAACGTTTTTTCCATCACGCAGTAACAAGAACAGGAGTTTAGCGAAGATACCACTTGATCTCTTCAATGCGCTCGCGCGCCGCCCCAAATATATGACACGCCTTCTTGTTCAACTTAGAGAACGTTGGCACTTCCTTGATAGGTTAGATATGAACCGTCGGATGTACTAATCGCCCTTTGTAACCCCCGAAGTTCTCTCAGATGGGTTGCAATTTTGAATCGCCACTTTATCAGATCGACATGGATTCCTTTGTTAGTGACGACGGCCAAGGAACTTGCCACCGACATCCTAAGGAAGGATTTGGCAGATTCATCTTTAGCCGATGGGCTCGCATGAGCTCGAAAACCGCTCTAAGATCTTTGATGTGATCTCCTTGTCACGATTTTCACGCACTGCCGCCGACGAGCATTCGATCACCGCTTCGAGATGGTCCCGAAAATTTCCGCCATCGCCGCTGATATGGCACCAAAGATTTTTCAGCCGAACGGATGATGGTAACAATATATACCGATGGGCATTCCAACGCTGTGTTTCGCATCATCGGTGCATCTTGATCTGACAGATCCCGAGAAACCATCCATGAACGCATATCTTTTCAAATCCACACGATTGTCGACTATGACATCGCGATTGGTAGAGGAAAGTCGCCTTTGGGGCAAGCATGCTCAGGTCTCAGAATCGATACGCATCCTAATCGAACCATTCTTCTTCACGACGGACTATATTCATTGATGTTGAATTTCCTCGATGAATCCCGATTCTATGAGTTTCTTCACTTCACAACGACATTCGGTGAAGATTTGTGGATCAAAACCGCCTTTACGGTTGCTTGACAGTTTGACATCCATCTTGATGTTGGCGCATGTGTCGCCACATTAGGGTCGAAGTCCCGCATGTCCTCGAGAGTCCGTGCACATCGATATATTTCGATTAGGGCAATCAACTCTTCCTTTCTTCCGAGGGAAGAGTATTGCCGATGTTTATGAGTTTAGGATGCTCTTCATCACCCATATTAACCTCGACTACCTCATCCTTAGTGGGGGTTCTCTTTGTTCGAACCTATCCCCAAACCGCTTTGGAGTTGATGGATCCATGGGTCTTCCCATGTTGGCATGTCTTCATCACTCTCAACAAGAGCAGGATCAACTCAGCCATATTTGACATTAAAGCCTTGAAAGCTTCTCCGGCGGCCGTGTCGTAATCCCAAGTCAAGAATCGATTTAATGTCCGCCTCCCACCGGATTATCATCAATCACCACGCAGCATTCATCTTCGAGAAGGATCAGATCTCAATCCCTTCTAAATGCATAGTAGTTATCCGCCTTCTTGGGACATATGTCCTCGAGGGACTCGAGGACCTCTCCCAAAACATAGACCTTCTCCTGTGTCAAGTTATACCCCATCTCTTCATGATACCCTTGTTTCGACTATATCTCAATGTGTGGAGGATAGGTCCATTGTCGCTTTCGCCGCTTTAAGAAATGATTCGCTACTGAATCGTGATCTCCTTTACCGTGAAACCAAGTCTTTTCACTACTCGATCTTCGTGGATGACGAGTATCGTCCCCAAAGGAGTCTCTGAATTGTGTAAAGTAAGATGACCGAAGCCTACAGGTGCAACTCGATCATTGTACAAACTCGCCATCACATCATTCAAAGACAAAGGGTACTCTAAATTGTCATTTATTGATTAATCGCAATTTGCCAATTACAATGTTCATCCGACGCATTCTTCATCGCCAAGATTGATTACAAGGTACAATGTCATTTAAAATAAAACCACCACTATAACCAAGCCCGCTTCTAGACGCCTTCTTCACCGCTGCCCGTGTTTTGGGCCGATGATTCGCCGGACTCATTACCGAGAGGAGAGAATCGCTGAAATAATTCTCCATCCCCTTAAACGTTGTTTGTCCGCGACCACCGCCTTTGACTCATTATTCGTCTACATATTTGAGACACCGATGAAGAGTAGATGGGACTATAACATTATTGTGGATCCAAGGTCAACCCAATAATAAGTTATAGGAAGTCTCCGCCAATCACATAGCATGACTTCGACTTTAAGTCCCCCATTTTGCACTTTATCCGATTTTACCAAGCGCCGAGACTACCGTTAAATCCATAAATCATTGTGCTCATGATGCCGCCATCGCGTGAATTCCAAGATGATACATGAGGCTAGGGCATGATGCTCACAAATGAGCCCTGGATCGACTTGAACGGGTTAACTTCACTAGAGCCAATATACCCGGAAGTATAGCGTCTATCGTGTTTGAATTCGCTCCGCATATCCTCCTTTGTAAAAGTGATGCGGGAAGTGTTTAGTCTAAGGTTGCATTACGGGCCGAATTTTCCGACTTGGCCTAATCTCGGTGAGGAAGACTTCCGAATCGGCGAGGGCTTCTTGAAGGGCTTTGTCTCTTTTTGACAACCGCAACAGCTCAGAAGAGTGATCCTGCGGGAATATTAGCCAATTGTGCCATTACATCAAAGCTGTATGGAGAGTTCAAAGTTCCTGGCTTATCTCTTCCAATCGGGCGATCGACCGAGACCGCCGAGTAAACTTCCCTGCGTTGTCTTCGCCTTTTCAGCGAGTGAGGGGTGTTGTTGGTACCCCCACCCCGACCGGCCTCGCATTGGCTCCGGGACTTCCGGTACTTGTATTTGTACTCGTGTCCGGCCCCGTGGCGCTGGCTTGTGCCCTTCTGACAAATTGAATGTTACCACTGCTCATTATCTCCTCCGCACTGCGGAAGTAGCATGGCATGTCCTCCTTCCGCTTTGATTTTTTTCAATGAAGGAGAGGCTACCCATTGCTCATCCTCGCTGTGTCCGGTGGATCCACGTGACTTCGCCATTTGGGGTCAGATATGATACAAGTCCTTTCTCGGCGTTGCTTGTGTATCGCCATTCACCGCCTTCATTGGCGACTTTGACCATCGGGTTTGGGTTCAAACCATGTCAATGGCATCAATCCCAAAGCTTATGGACACCGTGATTGCCCGACCTCTTTCTTTGGACTTCATAGTGAGACCCCTACCAATTAAAGCTTGATTTTATCCTTAAGGTAAACAGATTTAGTGGGTGATGAATTGCCCTGCGGATACGCGAAGATTTTGGGTCATTCGTCCTCATTGCTTCTTGATTCCGAATCGAGGGAGCTTGATCTTGTTATTTTCGACAAGATACTTGAAGAGACCGGAATCTCGTCCGTCCTAAAGGAATAGGACTTCGAATCTCGGCCTGGAGGCCTCTCGCTTGCGGCCCAAGTTGCCACGCTGATTGTGCCTCGCGGCGCGCTCACGTTTGCCGCTGCCGGGTTGTTGAGTTGAACGCTTGTCGAAACCGCGCTTTGGCTCGCTTTTTCCTTTGCCGCTGGACAAAGTTACGCTTCGAGTTTCCGGGCTGGCCTCTTCCGCCTTTTTCCTCCTTTTGAGGAATCTTTCATTTTGCTCTCCACTTAACCTTCAAATCCTTCCATGTTATAGATGGTGCCGTCCCCATTGCTCGAAAGCACGCTCTATCGACAAGTTGTTGTGGCAGGTCCGAGGATGAACTCTTCGCTATCGGATCCCGCAGCTCATTGCCTTGTTCCGAATCGCTTGACAAAGATATCCACAGCCCGCCCTTCTCTTGTCGAAGCACGTGCCGATCGATACTTCAAGATCGCCGTCAAGAAATGGTGAGAAAGTAGACTCCATGTCGCCCCACCGCTAATGCCTCGCTTGAGACGGGCGTACCAATAAGGCAGCCCCCGCAGGGTACCACGAATGACCGAACCATCGTGGGTTCGCTTCCTGATATGACTCAAGGTGCGACTTGAAGTAAATCAAGTGCTGCGTCGGGAACCCTTCCGCACAAACGGTGTAAAGTTTATTAAGTTAAACTTTGATCGGTATGGATTGATTCCCACTCCTCGGTATGGGCAAGGAATACCGCTTTCACCTCTTGAGCGGAAATCGTGAGTTGATTTTTCCTCGAGGTCTTTGATCTTCTCGCCTCATGAGCAACCATATCTACATTATGCCCGTTATGCGGGTTCGTGAGGGTTATCATCCTCTTGTGCTCTCCTCCTGGTCTCAATCATCATCTTGGTCGACGCCGATGCGCTGACTCGATTCTCCTCGATGTTTTGTCAAGGCTTGATCTCGTTGGTCATGCATTTCTCTCATCGCTCCGTGATGGCCAAATCCATCTCTAGCTTGAAGTTTTCCCCGTTGTTTAGCCAATGCTTCGCCTAGCATTTTAGCCACTTGATCCAGATCGATCATAAGCGCTTTGGGGCTCCTTCACTAGATACAAGATGATCGGTATGACGGGAGCTGATATCCGATGCATCATCCTCCGCGGGTATCCCTTTCGTGGTTTGTCGATTCGACCGCCGATAGTCCCTGACCGCAAACGAAGTTAGCCGCTATGGCGTGCTGGAATAGCCCATGACGCACGTTCTTTGCTGGTCATATTATTAGTGACCTCTCGCAATTCATCTTCTCGATGCCATCCTTCAAGGAGTCGCTTTGACCTAGGTCTTGACGCGGTCGGGTGCTAAGCCTCGAAGACCGACACTTTTCTCGAGTTTCGTCGGCAATTGCACTCGAGAGCACCGCTTTGATGAGCTTGGAGCACAAGCATGACCAAGGCCAATTTAGGGGAATCCTTCGAGATTTTCATACCCTTTACACGGTAGTACAACTCGTCGGTGTACCGGAGCACCGCCGCGGTGTTGGCGCTGATCTCTCTATAACGCCGCCGCCATCGACGAACGCCTCCTTCCGAATGGCCAAAATTACCGAAAGTAATCCGCTTGACTTTTATGTGAGCCGAAGTTTCGGGGACTCTGACTTCGATCTTTAATCCGCTGGTGATGTTGCAGAATCTCCCCGTCCTTTCTCGAACGGGCGCAGCTCTCCTATATGAGGAGTGACCCGTGATCCTTCGAGGACCCAAGCCGTCCTGATAGTTGGTTTGTGGTGGTGACGGAGTTGGCTTCACCACTGCCCGTGCGTGCACCTTTGACCTTGAGGCGCCGGACTTGACTTTGCCGAAGTTTGCACTTCTATAGCCTTCGCTTAGGTGTCGAGACAGAACGTGGGCAATCGGGCTGGGGCACCGTTAGACTCGGGCCTCCAAAACCTCGTGGTACGCTGGTGGCTTTTTCCACTTCCTTCTTCAACTCACGCAGCCTCGCCGCTAAAGCTCGTGGCTCGCGAAGGAGTGCGCCAAGGCCTCGGGATGCGCCTCAGTGTGGAGCGGTTCCGCTTGACACGACCCACTCGTTGGTTGACGGCTTGATAGACTATCACTTGAGGTCAAGCCTCAAGCAGAAGTCCGATCTTAGATCCGCTTCAGAGCTAACCCCATCCACGGATTGCATGGCCTTGGCATGTTTGCGCCATGCTTTGTCGCGCTTTAGCGGCTCGCTGGAGAGTGCAGCATCATGCTTCATCTCAGCGCTATCCGACTTCGCGCCATAGATTTTCGCACCGCGGGCAGCTGGTTGACTTGCTGGCCGGGCTCCTACATCGAGGCCCATCGGGTTCTCCTTGCGCGAGTCCTTCTTGGAGCTGCGGGGAACTGATCTCGAGGACGAGGAAAGAGATACTCGATTACCGGCCGAACTCGAATCCTCGACCTCTTCCTCCACCGATAGGGATCCGGCGGCAGGCGACGACCTCCGATTCGAGGCCTGTGGGTTCCCATCGTGGTCGCCATTGTTCGCGTAAAGCCTGATGATTGTCATTGATTTGAACTTGCTTCATCTTTTGGCCTACAACAAAATTCAAAAGAAATGCCTTTATTTTAGACGCTCAATGAAAATCAAAAAAGATTACAACTTTTATCCTTTTGAACAAACACGGATCTCATATCGAGGTCCCGCTATGCGTTCTTTGCCCGTGTCGGACTTTTGTGTCCGGGGACCACGCAAGATCCATCCGTGTAGAGACTGGTTCGAACTACAGACGCAGGCGGCTCGCTTCACTAAGGAAACGGGTTACCGAGGGGATCAACACCACGGGAGAGGATCGCTCAAGGATCACACTCCACGAAGGAGAGGATCGCCGAGCGGGTGAGATCTACTAGGAGAAATCACATATCCCTAGATTAAGACGGCTTAATCTAGAGGGTATCCGAGTTCGACCAATTCAGTTACCTTCCGCTAGATCGACGTCGATCGAACTTGTGCTCTGCTCTAACCGCGCGCCGACGCCGCGGATCTCGCAAGAATTCCTCTGAAAATCCCCCAAATCCAAGCTTCTAAAAATCCAACCCCTCGAAGAAGACACCCCTATTTATACAAATTCAGTATCGGTGGCTTCCACTTGGTCGAGCCACCTCGCCTTGGCCGAGTCACCTCTACAAGTTGGTCGAGGTGCCGGGCCAAAGTGGTGTCCGAGCCACCTCGCCACTTGGCCGAGTACCTCCGCTGTTGGCCGGAGGCGCCGCTCGCCGCTTTTGCGCTGTTTTTTCCGCCGTCGCCGCTTCCATCTCTGGGCCGGTTCCGCTCAGATTTGATTCCGGACTAATTTTGGTCTGCTCCGTTCAACGGTCCCAACTGATCGTCCGCTCAAGTCCTGGTTTAAACCGCTTGTGACGCCGGTTTGCCGTCGCTTCGCTGGGGTCTTCCCCAACCATTCGACGTCCGTATCGCCGATGGGTTGTCACCACTCGCCCAGCCGTCTTATCTTGTAAGTATTTTTTAACGCCACAAAGATCGACGCCGATCAACGCGTCTAATCCTACTCCAACTAGGATTACGGTATAAATCGTTTCCAAATTTTCAACGAGGAGTTCCCGGAGAATAAACCCATATTCTTAAGGATAACTCGATAACCCTTAATTTCCTCCTACCATAATATCCAAGAGAGAAACAACTGACGACATGTAAGTCGTTGACACCGGACAACGTGTCTAGTCCCTGAGGAACTTCTCCCACTATGAATAATCATATCCCAACAAAGGCCAAAGGCCACACTCCGGCCGAACAAGATGGTTGAAAGCCAAATGGTCTCTTGTTTCGACAAGGAATCCTTGGAGGATATCTCCATGAAAAGATTAGTCCTCCGGTGGTTAAACCAACAACACACGTGGATGATGGAAGAAATAGCCGATCGAGGGTTATGAAATTCCATGTATTCGACACAACCAACGTGTCACCAACAAGGAGTTCACGACATAATGATAAGTCCAAAAGTCCGATGGTTAG
>WHSE01000448.1:0-15999 GCA_012295165.1 Asparagus setaceus | reverse complement strand
ACCAAACATCAAGCTCCCACTCATATCAACCAAGTTTCTTCTCCAAAATGTCATAATTGCCTATCTCCAACTATTTTGGAGAAATATCCTCTTTAGAAAATAACCAACCACTGATCGGATGAACGCCGATTCTAACATCCTAGGAATAATCCATTTTCTAACTTACAATTCGGGTTGGAGAAATCAATCTAACTTTTCATGGAATCGAGAAATGCTCAGAATTCTAAACTTCACTCCCTCTTTAGCTCCACAAGTTCCTAGGAAAATAAGAGTCCGCTCAACACTCACAACAATTTTCATAATCCACAACCCAATTTTGCATAACTAAAATTAGCCTCCTCATAGTCAATCACAATTCTATTCCACCAAACACCGACCATGAGTATGTATGAATGGATGGATGGATGCATGTATGTATGTATGTATGGACGAATGGATGCATGTCTACATGAATCAAATGGATGCATGCATTCATATATGTATGTAAAGATGGATGCATGGATGAGAAAGCATGTATGTATGCACGGATAGATGTACGGGATGTATGTATGTGCATGGAAGGATGGATGATGGATGCATGCATAGATGCATGGATGTATGTATGCAGTTATGGTGTATAGATGGATGTATGGTTGGAAGGATGGATGTATCTATGAATAGATGGATGGAAGAAAGGATGTATGCATGCATGCATGTACGAATGTATGGATGCATGCATGCATATATGTCCATGGTACTGTTATGGTAAACTAATCAAAATCTGAATAGAATCAAGATATATATGTGCATGTATGTAATAGTTATCTATGTATTGATATAGTCAACTCTAAATCAATACCTGAATTGAACCAAATAAAATAAACTCTAACCTAAACAAAGCAAAATTTTACTTAACTCCTCTGTCTATCACTTCCTTCAACTCCTCTGTCTATCACTTCCTTTCACCTCTAATCACACGCATCGCTCATGTAAAAGTTGGGATGATTGTCATTGATTTGAATTTGCTTACGCTTCTTTGGCCTACAATCTAAATTCAAAAAGAAATGCCTTTTATTTTAAGGCGCATAATGAAAATCAAAAAGATTATAACTTATCCTTATGAAACACGATCTCTCAATATATCGAGATCCTCGCCATGCGGGTTCTTTGCCCGTGCCGGACTTTGTGTCCGTGGACCATCGCTACACCCGATCCGTGGAGACCCACCCTCGAACTACAGATGTAGGGGCTCGCTTCAATGAAGGAAACTCGAGGGATCACACTAACGGCGAGAGGATCGCCGCGGATCGACTCACTAAGGAGAGGATCACGAAGGGTGAGATCTACTAGGAGAAATCACAAATATCCCCAGGTTAAGACTAAGCTTAACCTAGAGGGTATCTCAGAGTTCGACCTAATTCGCTTACCTTCCTTATAGATCCGACACGATCGACTTGTTACCGCCGGTATTTCAAACGGCGTTGATTTCTGCTGCGACTCGCTTCGTGGATCTTGAGAATTCTTCTGAAACTCCTCGAAAATCCCCGCCAAAGCCAAAGCCAAATCCTCAAATCCAAGTCCAAGATCCCAAATCCCACTTTAAAACCAACCCCCTTTGTGCTCTCTCTCTTGTTTTCATCTCGCCGCCTTTATTTCCTTCGATCAACGAGGTATGTGTAATGAGGGTTTTGTAATTCTTTTTTTCTTTTCTTCCCTTTTTGTGTATGTAGGTGAAGACAACCACAAGGAGAAGGATCGGGTCAAGCTGCGAAGCGGCTGGGCGCCAGGCGGGCTCACAGCGCTTGGGCTGGTCGAGCACGCCATGGCCGGGTGAAGTACCGGGCGCTACGGCTGCTACTGGCAGCATTGGCCGCTGGCGCTAGCCATCTGGCTGCCATACATTACAAGGCTACATTGGCGCCATTAAGGCTACGGCTGGCGTTTGTGGCAAAGGCTGCAGCAATAATAATAATAATAATAAGGCCAGGCCGGTACGGTGGCCAGGTCCATACGCGCTGGACGCCATGCCGCTCTCGCCTCGTTGTATGGTCTTGGTCATTGTTCGGCGGCGACGCCGGCCGCTATTGCTCGTTGTGCTCTATAGGTTTATGAGCCACGACCACCAAACGGGCCCCTTTTTGTTATATTTGTTGATTTTAACCATGCGCCCGACTTTCGCCGTGGTTCTTTGCTTCCTGGCGTCGCTGAAGATCACGCTTCGAGGAGTCGATCATCCGCGACGGCTATGCACGCCCTTCTTCGCAGGCGCCATCATATTCTCATACATATATATGCTATGTTCCGCTTTCTCCTTTTGTGAGGATTGGGAAGAGCCGAATCCTCCTTTGGGATTGACGCTCGATTGTGTACACCCGCTATGACCCCGCCGCTTCTCCTTTGTGAGGCGATTGAAGAGCCGAGATTCTCCTTCGAGGATCGAGGCTTCAAAATCACCCGTCGATGAACGGAGCGATTTCACATCAGATTTCCTATAGAACGGAATATTACGCCGATCATGCTGCTATATTTATCGCTCTCCTGTTTATCACGGATGAAATCGCCATATACGCTATAAGGTCGACTCAATCTATGTAAGATGAATTCAACGCCATTTACTAGCAGTATTTTCTCGATTTCAGATTATTCCTCTGAGCTTTTCCATTTTACGCGGTCGATGGACGCCATAGTGACTATTATTCTATGTGTGATGATCCCGCGATTTATCTTCGCCGATTGCGCTCGACATCACCGAGACGATCCAGCCGTGGTTTGAGGGGAGTTCCCGCTTCTCCACGATTGGTCACCGGCGCGCCGCCAGACGGACTATCAACTTTGAAAAGATGACATCTATTCGGCGGACTCCGCTTAAGGATCCTGATATGCCTCTTATCGAGTGAGAGGTGGTTGAACAAAGACGACGAGGCCCCTTGTATATTCCCCTGATACCTCGCCACTCGCTTGACCGACCTTAGACACCATGTCGCCGGACACGCCAGATGTCATGCGCTTGACCGAGGAACATGATCATATTCATTGTGGTTTATTACCCACAAAGTCGGTTCCGTTCCAACAGAATCGTGGTCGCCGCCTTCACCTCGGGTTGTATCGGACACCGCCTGATGAGCTTTTCGCTCCTCGCCAACTTTGAGGAATCGCCTTGCTAAATCAGCGAGAGGCCGCGCCCGCCATAGATTCTTCTACCGGGTACACTTCGCCGAGTAAGCACCGGTGGCCGCCGCTACGCCCCTACCGATGGACGGGAACTTCGTGGTTACGGTCAGACGGGCCGATTCGTGCACCATGTATGGCCTTCCAATCGTCAACCATTTCTTCACCTTATTCGAGCTTTATAATCCAGATTAACACGCTTTTCACTAAACATGGCGAAGTTGGGGTTGCTGCATGAGATGTACCGATGTCTACCCATGGGAAGATGCTATATCGAGTACTTTCCTCCAATCGTGAACCGAGCCGCAATAAGGAACGCGACCATCGTTATAAGATTTTATGGGATCTCACTTGTCATTACTATATAGCTCGCCCAATCAACCTTGCGCCAAGAGGAAATCGCTGAGTTCAAGCAGCTCAGCCAATTACTTGTTCCCAAGATTTGGAGGACAACTGGGCGAGGAAATATGTGAACTATCAC
Source organism: Asparagus setaceus (assembly GCA_012295165.1). Taxonomy (NCBI): domain Eukaryota; kingdom Viridiplantae; phylum Streptophyta; class Magnoliopsida; order Asparagales; family Asparagaceae; genus Asparagus; species Asparagus setaceus. The sequence goes on along the minus strand of WHSE01000448.1, from coordinate 12,371 downwards.
CGCCACTCTTCAAGGTTAACGAATCGACGAGAAGTCCGAGGCTAACTCTTATACACTCGCCTATGCCAAAGAAGGCTTTCCTTCAGGGACCAAGTTTGCGACCTTTCAAGCATGCGGTGAAGCCTATCCAAATGACGACTTTCTAGCGTGCTATCTTGCACTGCTCAAGAAGTGTGTGGTTCCATATCAATCGATGACGCTTACCTTGGAGGTCCTTTATCCCGTAGCTCAACTCGGCCACAAGAAGGAACTCCTCCTTCCTGCGATGGTGGCCAAAGATTTACCGTGATTGCATATAGTTCGCGCAAGCATCGAGAAAGGATGAGCCATCATCACGCATCCCTCCGTCCAGAGCTCCCATACACCTATTTGATGGCCTGTGGTCTCGCAGATCGCCCGACATGATGTCCGACCGAAGTTCCACAGATTCGGCTTACCTTTCTTACAGCTGTAGAGGATTGCATGGAAGGGCGTGGTTTTGCAGAGATCAAGAAACGATGCGCATTCACAAAGGATCTTTTCCATGTTTTCCTCGACAGAGTCCCTGGTCGACGAGGGAGCCGAAGACACGCCAGACTTCACTTGACGCGTCGCTTCAACCGGCTAGTGAATATTAGGCCGGTATCTCACTTTCCGAAAGTAAAAGAATGCTTTCATTGAGCCTTATTTTCCTCGCCGCTTGTCCGCCGTTAATGCACAACTTTATGTCGGGAACCCAACCATGCCTCACTTTAGGTGGACTTGTGGATGGCCTTCAGCATGGTTGTGGAGCCGCCGGGATGTACCGGCTAGATTCAGCCTCCAGCCTGACCGGCCACCGGAGTCGACATTCCTCCATTGTAGTCGGGTCGTTAGTAGCTAACGAAGTCACCCCTGAGGGCCATCTCGATTCAGTAGCGGGCTATCGCGGCGAAAGCAAGATTCAGACACTGCAGATGCCTAGCTCGAAGCCAATCTTATCGACCGAGTGAGGTTGAGGAGGAATTCCACAACTCGACGCCGCTACTTTAGGAGAGGACGTTTGAGATCGCAATTTCATGAGAAGGACTAGATTTCCTCCTCTTTCCTTTCGCTCTCTCATCCTTTCCATTAGATTTTCATCCAATTGAATTTTCAGAAAATCATGAAGAGGAAGAATTTCACCCTCTCAAGGGTTAAACCAAAGAGGTTAGCTCATAAGAACCACGTGAATCCTCTCCTTGATGTAGACTTGACCAAGAATGCTCAGCTTCGGTGACGAGGTAATAATTCACCGTGATGAACCGAATTTCAACTTTTGCATCGACATTTCTTCGTCTATGCGGGGTTTTAGGGATTATGATCCGGCTTTGATTTTCCTCCCCACAATTCCGCCGAGCCCAGCTCGCCATGTTGAGCCAAGTTTTACTCAACAAATGTATGGAGCTACGGCGGAGGAGGCCGATGTAGGACTCGATCCTGTGGACCTGTACATCTAACATCGATAATTTCTTCGGGTGGCGAATGCGAGAATGGAATGACTTGGGACTTGTACCCCACTAATTGCCTCTTTGCTTTTGTTCTTTAGAGATTGCAGGAGACAAATGCAAGCCGAGACTAGGCAAGCTAACTCCACTATAGGAGGTATGTAGCTTTACCTAGTGTTTGCCTTAATTGCATCTTCCTAATGCTTTCTTCGTAATCTCCATGGAAGATTTGTGGGATCTCGTTTATATGGCAACACTTCCATGGATGATTTGCTACGCCATTGGTCACAAGATGGAGATACCCTTGGTGAGGATTTACCCGGCTACTATCCCCGAAGAAGGTATGAACTTTCCTTCGACATTATAGGACCGTACCGCTTGGCCAATACTACTATAATTAAAAGAAGTCGAGACATTCCATTTGTGCGCCGTAGGTACCTCTTTCCGCCGCTTCTCGTAATCGCCACCACGGCAATCGCTGAGATAGATGAGCACACCGAGGGCTCACCGCGACAAGATCCCAAATGATAGATACGCCTCCCGCTCAAGCCAATCAAGGAGACTGTAAGGGTCTTTAGCCCAATAAATTTTCCCATTTGCCTCTAAATTCTAAAGTTCTCTTCTTCCAGCCTCACATCTCGACTCCATGATCCGGTGAGAGCGCTGATGCCGATGAAGATCCATCCCATCTCATTATCCGCTTGGAAATACCATTCTTTCTTTGGTGAACACCTGGATCGAAAAGGTCCTTCATGGTTTTCTCTCATCGCCAGCACATTATGATCCCTGATGGCTTTGATATTGATACGGGTTATCCCGAGCCGTTTCCATTGTTGATGACCTTGCCCATCCGAGGGAAAGCCAGAACTGGAAGAGCTGCGGTGGGCTTCTATAGTAGCTTACGGGTTTCGCATGAGGCATGGCGATGTTCGCTTGTACTATTTAAAGTTCATGTGATCAGATTGGCCGATGGACTGGCGCTGTTGCATATATTTCTAAGCTGCCACATCCGCACGGATATTGTGGCGAAAAGTGGAGAGGATATCGCCGTGGGAGAGCTCCATGCCGAAGAAGATGAGATAGCTTGAGCTGGCAGGCACCGGAAGGCAAGAAGCCCTCATCGTTAGCGCCTGGAGCCTGACATGTCGCCGCGTAAACCTGCCTCGAGGAGGCAACTACTTAAGACATCAACAATCGGCGAGGAGTCCTTCTGGCGAGTTGTGAAGAACTCCACCAGCCTGGCTAACGGTGAAGTGTCCTCGAACAAAGAAATCCTTTGTCATAGACTTGATGTTTAAGCCAGCCAGTTCTTTCTATATTTGCTTCAAATGAATAAGATCCATTCCTTTCATTGTTTATTATGATTCTTTTACTGCTAGAAATAATTAACCATAATACTTATAGGATTTTGGCAAACCCCAACGGGTTTGATTAGCCTTTACCAACTACCGCTTGAGTTACAATGCAGGATCATCCGATCCGCTCCACACGCGGACGCTGTGCTAAAAGAATGAAACTCTTCTAGACTTGTTATGATATCAATACATAGGCTTTCGACTCTTTTACGCAAGAGACCACCCGCGAACGCTGCGGTTACATAGACTCATCCCTTCTTAGGCTTCGACTAAATACCTCGCATCGAACTCGGGTCTTCTTCAATCAAAAGACTAAACCGCAACGCAGGCGGGCTTTATCCCTTCTTAGGCTTCGATAAAATACCCTGTAATCACCGTGTGTCTTCAATCGGAGAAAGACTAAACCGCAACGCATGGAGGCGCTGACTTTAGGTTATCGCCAACCCCTACCTCAACGGGTTTGATGAGCCTTACCAACTACGCTTGAGTTGGCTAGCATGTAGATTGTCTAAATCCTCTACACACAACGTTGTGCTAAAAGAATGAAACTCTCTTAGACTTAATGCTATGATGTTGAATACGAGGCTTCGCCTTTTCACGAAGACTAACCCTAACGCAGCTGTTACACGAGACTCATCCCTTCTTAGGTTTCTCGATCTAATACCCTTAATCAACTCGTGTCTTCTTCAATCTGAGAAAGACTAAACCGAACGCTGCGGTGAGGCGCTGGGCTTTATCCCTTCTTAGGCTTCGGATGAAATGCCCTTAATCGAACTCGTGTCTTCTTCAATCGAGAAAGACTAAACCGCAACGGTAGGCGCAGTTTTATCCCTTCTTAGGTTTCGGATAAAATGCCCTGATGAACCTTTGGTGTTCTCTTTGACCAAAGAATGACCGAACTGAATAAGATTGATTGAGGTGGAAAGGAAGAATGTTCTATTTCCTGATGAGGCTTACCAGAGATTCCAGAATTGAAAGACTCAGTGACCTTCAACGGACAACCCGGTCTGAAAATCCCACAAGATACCTTCACGGCGCTACCCGAGATGAAGATGGAACTAAGAGGGATCTCCACCAGAACCAAGAGACTCAGTGACCTTCACACAACTCCGGTTCCGAACCTACAAGATACCTTCACCATGCCACCGAGATGAAGATGGAACTAAGAGGGATCTCCACCGAGAACCGAAAAGACTCGTGACCTTCACCGGACAACCCGTCTCGAAAATCCCGGCCAAGATACCTTCATGGCTACCTAAGATGAAAATGGAATTAAGAGGGATCTCCACCGAACCGAAGAGACTCGTGACCTTCACGGACAACCGGTCCGAAAATCCCTACAAGATACCTTCGGCCACGCTACCTAAGATGAAAATGGAACTAAGAGTGGGATTCCACGAGAACCTAAGAGACTCGTGTGACCTTCAATGGACAACTGGTTCGAAAATCCCTACAAGATACCTTCACGGGCTGGCCAATTAAGATGAAAATGGAACTAAGAGCGATCTCCACCGAGAACCGAAGAGACTCAGTGACCTTCCCACAACCCGGTCTCAAAAATCCCTGCATACCTTCACGGCTGAAGCCACCTAAGATGAAAGATGAAACCCTTCCGCTTGACACGGTGGATTTTACGCTTGAGAGGAAGGATTTTATATTCTCTCTCCAGCCGGAAAGGAATTTTGAGTGAGCCTCTTGTTCATAGAAGGAATCAAGAGGGATTTTGGTAATGTACCGTAGGTTTTAGACCCACCGCCAAGGAATTTGATCTGGGGAAAATTATGATGGAGGACAAATCTAGGGTTATCCTCGAAAAGTGGGTGAAACATCCCACAGGAACTTCCTGCCGAACGGGTTATCCCGAAGATACTATGGATAGTATTTCTTCAGAACTTCCCATTTATCTAAGATAATCGCTGGCCGCCATTTTGGGTAATTAGGCTTATATGCACCATCGAGTAAACCGCTTCTATTACAAACGGCCTCCCATTTAGGTTCGAATTTACCTTCTTTTGAAGTGAGGATTATCTGGCCGCCGAGCAAATGAGGACCAAATCTTTCTAAAGGTTCTCTGTCGAACTTTCTTGTTGAAAGCCTTCGACATCCTAGCTTGGTAGAACTCAATGCATTGTTGAGCCTCCAGCGCCATCTAACATCTCAAGCTCTTCGAGACGCTGATGTTGTTCTTCTGGCCGCCATCTCGCTGAAAGCTGGCGCGGCGATCGGATCTCAATTTCCAATGGGAGAACTGCCTCACACCCAGACTGTGGAGTACTGGTTGTTCCGCCAGGCATGCACGCAGCAGCGATACGCCTGTGAGTGCTTCTCCGAAGTTTATCATCCTACCGCTTGTTACTTTTCACAAGCTTCACGTAATTTTGATAATCGCCTGTTGAATGCCTAATCCATTTGTACCGGATTATAGTCGCCGACGACGCCTTTGTATCTTTGAATTTCGCAAAACCCGATGAAGGAATTGCCGATGAACCGGGACCGCTTGTCATGCACGATCCGCTTGGGACACCATGTCGATAGATGACACGGTGTTTGATAAATTTGACGACAAGACGCTTCTTTACTTCCTTTAGCTGATTGCTTCCTACCACTTGGAGAAGTAAGTGTAATTGCTAGAATAAACCGACGCTTTTGATCGACGGGAGGAAAATGGGACCTACAATGTCCATTCCCATGTCTCGAATGCCGATGTACGAAGGATGCAACCGCCAGAGGCCGATGCATATAATTCGCGGAATTTGACACGCTGCGGGCATTTCCGAGCCGCATTCGACCGCCATTAATCATCATACGAAGTAGCCCATTCCTCCGATTCATCAGAGCTTGGGACTGGCCGGCAAGCATTCACATTCACCAGCCTTTAAGGACCTCTCCTTCCTTGTTCGAAAGGCATCGGAGTAAAGACCATCATACCGATTTATATAACATCCGGTTTCCGTGGTATAAAGAATCTTGATCTTCACGGATTGACTCTCTCTCCTCACGCCTTCCGTAATGCCAAGACATAGTCGATGATAGGAAAGCGCCAATCTCGGCTCCAACTTTGGGTCGCATGTACTTTTCGTAGCTACCCCTTATCTCCGCCTCATCATACCTTGGTACAAAAGTCGCATGAGTCCCCGACCAGTAACTAATTGCTCGGTCTTGAGGGTTGTGCTAACGACGCAGCCTAACGCCACGGCACCGCGATGAGCGCCTGCGCTGATATATTCGATGAAGAATTCTTCGAACGAAGTCCGCCATTTCCACGCTACCGATGATAGGGACCGATCGTGGTTCCTCGACTGTAGTCACCACGAACCCGCTTAACTATCAATTGCAGCCACGCCGAGATATTCGACCCCAGCCTTGGCGAACTAAGTCCAATAAGTAGCATTGTATTCCCACCATTATTAGAGCAAGGTTCGAGTGAGTACGACGGGCATGACATGATTTCCTGGAAACTAAGACAACCCGGACCCGGGAAATCTTAGAACATCCGGGGCACTTGCCACATGGTAGCTCGAGAGGCTCAAAATACAATCGCCATATTTGTTGGTGCGACGTAGTGTTGACTTCCGGACTTCATCCTAAGATCATCATATAGCTCAACCTGATCCGCTGGTCGCCGGGCACCAAGAGATCACAATCGCTTGTCCTTTGACTGACTTGTTTGAAGTGCAAGTCATATTAGACAAGAGTAATGCCCATTTCGCCGCACGCCAACTCATTGAGGCCGGTGGGTCATAAATATTCTGACCGGATTTACATTAGAGATAACATAAATCGTCGTCCACTAAATAGTGCCGCATTTTCTCAATCACTAATGTAAAGGCATCGCTTCAACCATTGATATCGACTCAAAGACCGACTAATGTTCGCCGTAATACATCACTGCTCGCGGATCGGCCGCCGCCGCCTTGGCGCCAGTAAAGCGCTTAACGAAAGTGATCCGCTGCCTTGACGAGATCAAAAATGGTTTTCCGGATCGCTGTGCAACAAGAACAGAGGTTTAGCGATACCACTTGATCTTCGGTCGCCTTCCGGGCAGCGCCGCTCCCAAATATATGACACGCTCTTCTTGTTCAACTTGGAGAACGGCCGCACTTCCTGATAGGTTCGATATGAACCGCCGGATGCCTAATCGCCCTGTAACCCCGAGTTCTCTCGTGATGGAGGTTGCAACTCTTGAATTGCCTTCACTTTGTCGATCGACGTGGATTCCTTTGTTCGTGACGCACGGCCGGTGAACTTGCCACCGACATCCTAAGGAAGGATTTCGGTGATTCATCTTTAGCCGATGAGTTCGCATGAGTTCAATACCGCTCTAAGATTTTTGATGTGATCTCCTTTGTCACGCCACGACCAAATCGCCGACGAGCATTCGACCGTCCGAAGATGATCCCGAAAATCTCCGCCATTGCTCTCGGGTATGTTGCGCCGATTTTGAGGCCGAACGATGAATGTAGCAATATATGCCAATGGGCGCTTCAACGCCAGCGCCATCGGGTACATCTTGATTTGATTATACCTCAAAGCCATCCATAAAGCGACATTTTCAAACCACATGTGTTGTCAACTATGACATCGCGATTGGAAGAGGAAATCATCCTTGGGCAAGCCGCTTAGGTCTCAGAGTCAATACGATCCTAATCGAACCATTCTTCTTCATGACCGGACTATATTCGCCACCCAATCCTGATGTTGAATTTCCTAATCCCATTCTATGAGTTTCTTCACTTCGCCAACAATTGCCTCCAATATTTGTGGATCTAAACCGCCTTTGCCGCTGTTTGACAGTTTGATATCCGCTTTGATGTCGGTATGCATGTGTTGCCACATTAGTGTCGAAGTCCCCGCATGTCCTCGCAACTCCGTGTAATACATCGATATACTCGACAGGCAATCAACTCTTTCCTTTCTTCCGGAGAGTATTGCCGATGTTTATGAGCTCGGGATGCTCTTCATCACCCATATTAACCTCGACTACTCATCCAGCGGGGTTCTCTTGTTCAACCTATCCCTCAAACCGCCTCTCGAAAGGATGGATCCACGGGTCTTCCCATGTCGGGCATATCTTCATCACCCTCAGCAGTGATCGATCGTGGCCATATTCGACATCAAAGCCTTGAAAGCTTCTCCAGGTCGGGTGTCGAATCCTGTCAAGAGTCGACTTAATGTCCGCTCCTCACCGGTGGATTATTATCAATCACACGAAGCATCATCTCTCCGAGGAGGATTCAGATCCCAATCCCCTTCTAAATGCATAGTAATTATCCGCCCTTCGGGACATATGCCGCTTAGAGGGGTTCGAGGGCCTCGTCCAAACATAGACCTTCCCTCGCGGTCTTCAAGTCATACCCCCATCTTTTCGCGATACCCAAGAGCCTGACTATATCCGAATGTGTGGAGGATAGCCCATTGTCATCTTCTACCTTCTTCAAAGAAATGATTCGCTGGAACCAGATCCCTTTTCCGTAAACCAAGCTCTTTCACTACTTGATTCGCGGATGACAAGTGTTGTCCCAAAGGAGTCCCTGAATCGCTTTTGTGAAGTAAGATGATCGAAGTCAAGGTGCAACTCGATCATCAGATAATCCTCGCTATCACATCATTCAGATAAAGGATACTCTAAATCGCCATTTATTGATTCATCGGCAATTTGCCAATTATAATACGTTCATCCGGACGATTCTTCATCAGCCAAGATTGATTAAGGTACAATGTCATTTAAAACAAACCTCCACTATAACCAAGCCCTGCTGTGACGCCTCTTCACCGCAGTCCGCATCTCAGTCAGATGATTCATTGACTCATTATCAGAGGAGAGAATCGCTGAAATAATTTCCATCCCCTTAAACGGTTGTTTGTCCGCACCACCGCCTTGACTCATTATTCGTGGTCTACATATTTGAGACACCGATGAAGAGGATCTATAACGCTACGATCCAAGGCCTAATCCAACAATAAGTTATAGGAAGGAAGCCAATCACATGTGACTGACTTTAAGTCCCCATTTGACTTAATCCGATTTTACCAAGTGGCGGACCCACCGTGTTAAACCAGATCATTGTGCCGCTTGATGCTAGCTGCTGGCAGGAATTCCCAGATGATACATGAGGCGTAGGGGCATGATGCTCACAGCGGAACCCGGATCGACTGGATCCTGCTAACTTCACTAGAGCCAATATACCGGTGAAGTATAGCGCCTATCGTGCTTGAATTCTCGCCCGCATATCCTCCTTGTAAAGGTGATGCGTGGGAAGTGTTTAGTCGCAAGGTTGATTGCGGGCCGACTTCTGGACTCGGCCTAATCTGGGTGAGGAAGACTTGAATCGGCGAGGGCTTTGAAGAGCTTCGCCTCTTTTGATAAGCAGCAACTCATAGAGAGGATCCCTTGCGGGATATCAACACCAGCACGCCGGGCTGCATGGAGAGTTCGGTTCTGCTTATCTCTTCCAATCGGGCGACCGAATCGAGACCGCCTCGAGTTGAACTTCATGCGGCCGCTTGGTCAGAGCTTCTTTGGCGTACCACTTGTCATGCTTTCTCCATGAAGAGGGGATTTGTCGGTACTCCCCCAAAGCCGAGCTGCATTAGGGGGGACTTCGGTACTTGTATTTATACTCTTGTCCACCTCGTGGTACGGGCTTCGTGTTCCCTTCTGACATCCGAATGTTACCACTGCTCATCGCCTCCTCCGCATATGAAGTAGTGACATGCCTTTCCCTTCGCTTTTTCTTCAAGAAGAGGCTACCCATTGCTCATCTTCCAAGAAACCGGGGACCCACAAGACTTCGCCATTCGGGTCAGATAATGATACAAGTCCTTTCTCGGCGTTTAAAGGGTCGCCATTTACCGCCTTCAATCGCAACTTTGACCATCGGGTTCAGTTCAAACCATGTCAACGGCACCACCAAACTTATGGATACCACATTCGCCGACCTTCTTTCTTTGACACCTTTCATAGTAATGACCCTACATCAATCAAAGCCCGATTTTGTCCTTAAGGTCAAAACAGATTTAGCGGGTGATGAACCGCCTTATGGTATGCACACGATCTTGGGTCATTCGGTTCATCGCCTCCTCTTGATTCCAATCTGAGGGAGCTTGATCTTGTTATTTTCCACAAGATATTTGAAGAGACCGAATCTCGCCGTCCCTAAAGGAATAGGACTTGGGAATCTCGACTCTGCCTTCGCTTTTGTGGCCCAAAGTTGCCACGCTGGATCGTGTCTGCGGGCTACCGCTTCATTCGCCGCCGCCGGGTTGAGTTGAACGCTGGTTCGCGAACCGCCTTGGCTTGCTCTTTCCCTTTGCGTGGGACAAAGTTACGCCGGAGCTTCCGTTGTCTACCGACTCTCTCGCTTTTTCCTTTGAGGAATCTCGGCTTGTTTCTCCACGAACCTTCAAGTCCTTCCACGCTATCGATGGTGCTGCACCATTGCTTCAAGCACATCTATTGATAAGTTGCCGTAGGTGTTTGAGGATGAACTCCTCGTTATCGATCCCCAGTTCATTGTCTTGTTCGAATCGCTTAACAAAGATGTCCACGGTTTCTCCGCCTTTCGCTTCTCGTGGTAACGCCCGATCGATACCTCGTATCGCTATCAAAGAAATTGGTAAGGAAGTTAGACTCCATGTCGCCCCACCGTGAATGCTCCCCGCTTGAGACGGCGTACCATTCGGCAGCGCCCCACGAAGGGTGCTAACGAATGACCGAACCATCAAGGGTTCGCGTTTTAAATAACTCCGAGGTGTGACTTGAAATAAATCAAGTGTCGGGGAACCCTTCCACAAATGGTGTGAAGTTTATTAAGTTAAACTTCGACGTAAGGGATTGCTTCCCACCTCGGTATGGGCAAGGAATACTGCCTTTACTTTGTTGGAAATCAATGAATTGATTTTGCTCTCCAAGTCTTTGATCTTCTCGCCTCATGAGCAACAACAAGGCAGCGGTTCGGGGTTATCATCTTCGGTGCTTCCCCGATCCGAATCGCTATCATCTTCATCGATGTTGACGCTACCGACTTGATTCACCTTGATGTTTTGTCGGCTTGGATCCGTTGGTCATGCATTCTCATCGCCCGCATGGCCAACTCCATATCTAACTTGAAGTTTTCCCTGTTTATTCAACGCTTCGCTAGCATTTTGGCCACTTGATCAGCATCGATCATAAGCGCCCTTCGCCAGATGATCGATGCGATTAAGGAGCCAATATCCGACGATTATCTCCGCGGTAACCCTTCCGCTTATCGTGATTCGACCGCTTGATAGTCCCCGACCGCAAACGAAGTTAGCCGCTATAGCGCTGGAATAGCCCGTGACGATGGTTCTTTGCCGGTCATATTATTAGTGACCTCTCGCAACTCACCCTTCTAAGGTCATCTCTTACTTAATCGCCTTGACCTAGGTCTCTCAGATCTCCGCGTGAGTCTCGGAAGACCGACACCCTTTCGAGCTTTGATGGCAATTGCATTCCGAGCATCGCCTTAATGAGCTTGAGCACAAGCATGACCGTGTAATTTGGGGAATTCTTTCGAGATTTTTCGCACTTTTACCTGCACCATCGGCGTGTGACGGAGCGACTCGGCCAGATGCTCTGCTTTGATCTCTGCATAACATCCTCATCATCGATGAAAACGCCTCTTCCGAGGACGGATCAACCCATCGAAACTTCCGAAAGTGACTCGGCCAGACTTTCGCTGATGTGAGCGGTTCTGCAGACTTCTGACTTCGCATTTTCAATCCGATAGGAGGTCGGAATCTTTTGTCCTTCGAACGGGTGCGCACCTCCCGCATGAGGAGTGACCCGCGATTCTCCGGGACCAAGACGCATCCTGATAGGCTGCTTGGTAGTGGTGACGGAGTCAGCTCCACCACCGACCGCATGCACGCCTTTGACTTTGAGGCGCCGCCTATTCGGGCCTCGGGCGCTGGAGCCGCAACGCCTGATCCTCGAGATAGAGTGTGGACAATCGGTGTCAGCACCATTAGACTTGGCCTCCAAACCCGCATGACGCCAGCGGCTTCTTTACCACTCTCCTTCTTCAACGCACGGAGCCCGCCGCACTAAAGCTCGCGGCTCAAGCAGCGAGGCGCTACGCTCCTGATGGTGTGGAGCGTTCCGCTGACACGGATCCACTCGCTGGTTGACGGCTTGACGGACTGTCGATCACTTGAGGTCGGCCTCCTCGAGTAAGCTTAGATCTTAGATCCGCCAGAGCGACCCCATCTACGGATTGCATGGCTCTCAAGTTTGCTGCCATGCTTTGTCGTCGCTTTGGCGAAGCTCGCTTGAGAGCCGCAAGATCGTTTGTTCATCTCGCACCATCCTCGACTTCAGCGCCGGTAGCGGGATTTCTCGCTACCGGGCACAATGGACTCGCCTGGGGCTCTACGCCGAGGCCCATCTGTTCTCCTTGCAATGAGACCTTCGAGCGGCGAGGGAACCGACTTGGAGGAGGTGAGGATGTACCTCGAACTTCTCCCGGTCGAACTCGAACTCGACCTCTTCTTCCACCGATAGAGTCCGCTGTCGCGCACGACGACCTCCGATTCGAGGGCCGCTGGCTCC
>WHSE01000447.1:0-16000 GCA_012295165.1 Asparagus setaceus | reverse complement strand
TCGATGCAATCCGCTTGTCGAGTTATCCCTAGAATATTTTTGTGAAAATATTCTTAGAACTCTCGATAAATTAGGAAGCGGTTTATACTCGTAATCCTAGTTGGAGTAGGATTAGGCGACGTTGATGTCGATGCAATCCGTCGAGTTATCCCTAAGAATATTTTTGTGAAAATATTCTTAGAATTCTCGATAAATTAGGAAGCGGTTTATACTGTAATCCTAGTTGGGTAGGATTGGCTGACGGCGTTGATGGCGTCGATGCAATCCGCGATCGAGTTATCCCTAAGAATATTTTTGTGAAAATATTCTTAGGAACTCGATAAATTAGGAAACGGTTTATACCGTAATCCTAGTTGGGTAGGATTAGGCGTTGATCGTCGATGCAATCGCGATCGAGTTATCCTAAGAATATTTTTGTGAAAATATTCTTAGGAACTCTCGATAAATTAGGAAGCGGTTTATACTGTAATCCTAGTTGGAGTAGGATTAGTAGCGTTGATCGGTCGATGCAATCATACGATCGAGTTATCCAAGAATATTTTTGTGAAAATATTCTTAGAACTTCTCGATAAATTAGGAAGCGGTTTATACTCGTAATCCTAGTTGGAGTAGGATTAGGCGTAGCGTTGATGTCGATGCAATCCGCCGATCGACATATGTCCCAAGAGGGAAGCCTGATAACTACTATGCATTTAGAGGGGATTGGGATACTAATCCTCCTCGAAGATGAATGCTCATGGTCGATTGATAATAATCCACCCGATGAGGGAGACGACATTCGGCCTGATTCTTCGATTGGGATTCCGACACCACTCTGAGAAGCTTTCAAGGCTTTGATGTCAAATATGGCTACACGATCCTCGCTACTATTGAGGGTGATGAAGATATGCCAACATGGGAAGACCCATGGATCCATCAACTCAAAGAGCAGCTTTGGGGATAGATTCGAACAAAGAGAACCCCCCTAAGGACGCAGGTAGTCCAAAGTTAATATGGGTGATGAAGAGCATCCTAAGCTCATAAACATCAGCCAATACTTTCCTAAGAGTTGGTCGCCTCTAATCGTGAGTATATCGATGTATTCACCGAGCTACGAGGACATGCCAGACTCGACCCTAATGTATGACACATCGCCAACATCGAGGTGGATGTCAAACCCGCCAAGCAAACCAAGAGACGGCTCGCCCACGATCTTGCGTGCAATCGCTGACGGCGAAGAAACTCATAGAATCGGATTCATCAAGGAAATTCAACATCCTGATTGGGTGGCTAATATAGTCCCTGGCCATGAAGAAGAATGGTTCGATTAGGATCTGGTTTCACTACGAGACCTAACGCCGCTGTCTCGAAGATGACTTTCCTCTTCCAATCACCGATGTCATAGTCGACAATACGTGGGGATTTGAAAGAATGTCATTCATGGATGGTTTCGGTTACAATCGATCAAGATGCACCTCGATGATGCCAAGCAATACGTCGTCAACGCCCATCGATATATACACGGTCATGCCGCTCGCCTCAAAAATGCGGGCGCCACATATCCCGAAGCAATGACTAAGATTTTCCAGATCATCTCCGAAAACGGTCGAATGCTACGCCGATAATTTGGTCGTGAAAAGCCGTGACAAAGGAGATCACATCAAAGATCTTAGAACGGTTCGAGCTCATGCGAACTCATCAACTAAAGATGAACCCCGCCAAATCCTTCCTTGGGATGTCCAAGGGCAAGTTCCTGCCGCTGCCACAACAGGAACATCATCCCAAAGTGATTCAAGATTTGCAACCTCCAAGAAATCCGAGAGAACTCGGGGTTACAAGGGCGACATGACATCCGACGGTTCATATCGAACCTATCCGGGAAGTGCCAACCATTCTCAAAGTTGAATAAGAAGGGCATGTCATTTATTTGGGACGACGCCGCCGTAAGGCATTTGAAGAGATCAAATCAGATCTCGCTAAACCTCCCGCTCTTGTTGCACCGCTGCCTGAAAACCGCTTCGATTTACATCAAGGCAACGGATCACTGTTGCTTTACTCGCTAGACGACGACGCTGGCCACGCAATGTGCGCAGTATTACCCGAGTCAACATTAGTCTGCGCCGAAGTCTCGATACCCAATGGTCGGTGAAGCAGCCTTGCATTAGTGTTCGCGATTCGTAAAATGCGGACTATTTAGCCCGGACAGACGTTATGTTATCTCTAACGTGAACTGTCCTAATATTTATGACCCGCCTCCATGAGTTAGCGCTGGCTTAAATGGGCTTTGCTCTTGTCCCAATATGACTTGCACTTCAAACAACAAAAGTCGGTCAAAGGAAAGCATTTATGATCTCTTGGCCGCCAACCCAACAACGGACGCAGCTTGAGCTATATGATGATCTTCCTGATGAAGTCCACGGTCAACACTACATCGCACCAACAAATATGACGACGATTTTGACGGAGCTTTCGAGCTACCAACGCATGAAAGTGCCCCCGATGTTCTAAGATCTCCACCGGGTCATCGCCTTAGCTCGAATCATGTCATGCCCCGCGTTTATTCACTCACCAACCATGCTCTAATAACGAGTCAATACAACGCGCTACTTATTGGACTTAGTTTCACCAAAGAGCCGGGGTTGAGTATCTCAAGCCGCACGGCCATTTGCGCTGATCGCTAAGCGATCCGCAGACTACGGTTAGGAACCCCGACCGTCCCCATCATCGAGCCGCTGAAATGGCTAACTCATTTGAAGAATTCTTCATCAATATATCCTCCACGCCAAAACGCTTTATGCGGATGCATTGGCCGCGATTAGCGATCGCCGCACAACCTTCCTCGACACCAACAACTAGTTACGGCCGACTCACCAACTCTTCGTACCAATATATGATGAGGTACAAGAAGATAAGGGGTAGTTACCAAAGGAGTGTATGCAACCCAAACCAAATTGGAGCCCCGAGATTGGCCTTATCATCGACTACGCCTTGCATGGTATTCTCGCCAAGACGAAGGAGAGAGAGTCAATCCCGAATAGCTCCAAGATTCTTTTACAACACGACCCGTGATGTTATATCGCCGGGTACGATGGTCTTTACTCCGATGCCTTTCAAACAAAGAGGCGTAAGAGGTCCTTCTGAAGCACACAAAGGTGAATGCGGGCACACCGTCCCAAGCTCCCACGATCGAATCAGAGAATGGGCTACTTTGGCCAACAATGATTAATGACGCAGCCAAGCACGAAAATGCCACGCGTCAAATTCACGCTAATTATATGCATCACCTCCAGAGCAAGCATCCTTCGCCACATCCTCGCCATTCGAGACATGGGGAATGGACATTGTAGGTCCCATTTTTCCTCCTCACTAAAGGCGATCGGTTTATTCTAGCGACACCGACTACTTCCAAGTGGGTCAAGCAATCCCGCTAAAGAAGTAAAGGCGAAAACCGCCATCAAATTTATCAAACACCATGTCATCTACCGACACTTGTTCCAAGACTATCGTGCATGACAACGGTCCCCAATTCATCGCTAATTCCTTCATCGTTTTGTGAGAAATTCAAGATACAAGACGCCTCATCGACAAATTCTATAATCCACCGCAAATGGATTAGCCGAGGCTCAACAAGACAATCATCAAAATTTTGTCGAAACTTGTGAAGAATAACAAGCGATTGGGATGATAAACTCGAGAAGCACTCATATCGCGACAACCGCACGCGACGCCAATCGAGAAACCCCAGATTCCTCGGTCACTACTGCTGAAGCAATTCTCCCATTGGAAATCCGATTCACTAGATTCTGTAACGAGATGACGATCAAGAACAGCATCGTAAACGCCTCAAGAGCTCGAGATGTTGGATGAAGCCTCGAAGCTCAACAATGCATTGAGTTCTACTAAGCTAGGATGTCGAGCTTTCAACAAGAAAGTACGCACAACGGAGTTTCAAAGAAGGAGATTTGGTTCACGCCGACGGCCGATAATCCTCAACTCCAAGAAGAAAGGTAAATTAACCTAAATGGGAGGGTCCGCTTGTAATAGAAACGGCTCACTCTAATGGTGCATGACGCCTAATTACCCAAAATGGCTAATCGCAATTAATGCCAAATGGGAAGTTCCTAAAGAAATACTACCCTTAGTATCTTCGAGATAACCCGCTTCGACGGAAGTTCCTCGGGATGTTTCACCCACTTCCTCCGAGGATAACCCTAGATTTATCCTCCATCATAATTCCCCACCGATCAAATTCCTTGACTTAGGTCTACAAATTTTGGTACATTACTAAAATCCCTTGATTCCTTCTATGAACAAGAGGCCCACTCACTTTTCACCGAGATAGAATATAAAATTCTTCCTCCAAGCCGCAAGATCCCTTTCATGATAAACTAAGGGTTCTATCCATCCTATTCCTAGGTAGCACCGACCGAAGGTATGCACCGAGGTTTCGCA
Organism: Asparagus setaceus; assembly: GCA_012295165.1. Taxonomy (NCBI): domain Eukaryota; kingdom Viridiplantae; phylum Streptophyta; class Magnoliopsida; order Asparagales; family Asparagaceae; genus Asparagus; species Asparagus setaceus. The sequence continues at coordinate 11,569 of WHSE01000447.1, read as the reverse complement.
CTCGGTTGTCCACCAAGGTCACCCGAAGTCTCTTTTTCGGCCTCCTGAGTGGAGATCCCACTCTAGTTCCATCCTCTCTCCTAGGTAGCCGACCAAGGTATGCCCGAGATTTTCGCATCAGGTTGTCCGCCTCAAGGTCACTCGAAGTCTTTTCGGCTCTCGGAGTGGAGATCCCACTTTAGTCCCATCTTTCATTCTAGGTAGCGCCGACAAGGTATGGCCGAGATTTTCGCACTGTGTTGTCTCACCAAGGTTACCTCGAGTCCTTTCGGCCTCGGAGTGGAGGTCCCACCTCGCTTCTATCCTTTTTCCCGTAGTGCCGACCGGCTGTAAGCACTGAACTTGCATCTTAGGTAGCGCCGACCGGGTATGCGCCAGATTGTTTGATCAAGTCGCCCGACCAAGGACGCCTAAACCCTTCTTGATTCCTATAAAGTCCCTCGCTATTGGTTTCATTCTCGGAGAAATAGAACATGTTCCTCCTCTCTCACCAATTTAATCCTATCAACCAAAACTCCTTAATCCAAGATTCTTCTTGGGGAATTTGATCCCTAATCCTGTTGTGGATAGTCGACGCTTAACACGCTGCCGCCGGGTTAGTCTTCCCTGAAAAAGACGGCCTATGTATTCAACATCGTGAGCATTAAGTCTAAGAGAGTTTCATTCTTTTAGCACAACGCTGTGTGTAGAACGGATTTAGATAATCTACATGCTAGCCCAACTCAAACGGTAGTTGGTAAAGGCTTATCAAACCCGCTGAGGGGTGGGGTTGGCCAATAACCCTAAAGCCGACGCCTAACACACGCAGCCGCTTAGTCTTTTTCTCCATTGAAGAAGACACCGAGTTTGATTCTGGGTATTTTATCCCTAAGCCTAAGAAGGGATAAAGCCAACGCCACACGCTGTTTCCGCTTAGTCTTTTTCCCGATTGAAGAAGACACCGTGAGTTTGATTCTCGGGGTATTTTATCCCGGCCTAAGAAGGGATAAAGCCAACGCCACACGGTTGCCGGCTTAGTCTTTTTCCAATTGAAGAAGACACCGAGTCCGATTCTCGGGTATTTTATCCCGCCTAAGAAGGATGAGTCTACAACACGCTGTCGCGGTCTCTTGCCCGTAAAAGAGTACCGAGCCTATGTATTCAATATCATAGCAACAAGTCTAGAAGAGTTTCATTCTTTAGCACAACGCCACGTGCGTAACGGATCCTGATAATCCGCACGCCAGCCCAACTCAAACGTAGTTGGTAAAGGCTAATCAAACCCGCTGATGGTGAGGGTTTGCCAAAAATCCTATAAATATTATGGTTAATTATTTCTCGACGGCAAAAGAATCATAATAAACAATGAAAGGAATAAATCTTATTCATTTAAAGCAAATATAAAAGGAGCTACAACTGCTTAAACATCAAGTCTATGACAAAGGATTTGTTGTTCGAAATGAGACACTTCATCACTATAAGCCCGGTGGAGTTCTCCCCAGCTCTAGCCCCAAAGACTACTCAAGATTCAAGCATCTTTGTGGTCAGCTTCTTCGAGCCGCTTTGATAGCTCGAATTCCTAGACGCCGCATGGAGAGCCTCTTCCTTGTTGGCCTTTTGTCACCCAAAATGCTCATGTTTTCTTCCTCCGCTTGGAGCTCTCCCGAGTAAGCGCTTATCCTCTTCACTTGCCGCTAAACAAGAGTTGAGGTGGCTTAGAGAAGAAGATGCTTCTGACAATAGTCTGATTTGATCCACTGATCTCTCAGATCCGACTTCGAGCCCAAGAAAACACGCAGCATCGCTACCATGCCTCTAAACGCTGCTCCTGAAAGCAGCCCATATGAGGAAGCTCCACGCCCGCAGCCTTGAAGTCTCTCGGCTTTCTCCAGCTGAACGAGGTCGCCAAGAATGGCTTGAGCTAACTCTGGTAACCCATATCTCGTGATCAAGGCCGCCCGGGATCAAGCAAAGGGCCTGAATCGATGAAGAGAAAGCCCGCCATGAAGAACCTTTTCGATCACCGTGTTCACCAAGGAAAAGAACGAGCTGCATTTCCAAACAGATAATAAAACGGACAAATCTTCATCCAAAGATCGCCGCCAAATCATGGAGTCAAGATGTAGGCTCTACACGAAAAGAAAAGAGAACCTTAGAATCTTCTACCAAAAAATTGGCGAAGACATATTTAGTTAAAGGACTTACCCGCCTCCTTCAAAGATAGTTTCGTGGACTCGCGAGTCTATCGAGGAGTACCTATCGCCGAGTACTATCTACCGCAGCTGACCACTCACTATGCTCATCTATCTCAGCCGCCGAGGCCCGACCAAAAGCGGCGGAAGAGGAGGCCTGCCACTACACAAAAGGAATTTCTCGACTTTAATTATAGCTAGTATTGGCCAAATGGTCGGGTCCTATAATTAATCTAAGAGAAAATTCATACCTTCTTCTTCTGGATAGTTGCTTCAGAAAGTCTCCACCAAGAGTATCACACCCCGGATAGAGCATGTAGCGTGATCATCCCATGGCAGTGTCGTGATAAACCAGCTCCACTTAAATCTTCCATTGAGAAGTTTGGAAAGGAAAGCATTAGAAAAAAGAGAAAATGCAATCAAAATGGACAACAATCGTAAGGCTTAATTTACCTCCTACAAGGGGGGGTCACTGCCTAGTCTCGCTTGTGCATTTGTCTCCCCGCAATTCTCTAAAAGAGCAAAAAGCTTAAGAGGCAATTAGAGGGGTAATGAATCTCGAAGTCGCTTAATTCGTGATTCGCCATCTAGAAGAGGAATTATCGATGTTAGATGTACCGATTCTCAATCGTCCTACATTGGTCCCTCCGCCATAGCCCGCATATTTGTTGAGTAAAACTCGCCACATGAGCGTAACTAGGCCCAGCAGTAATCATGGTGAGGAAAATCAAAGCCGTAATCATAATCTCTAAAACCCCGCATAGAAACGAAAAGATGTCGGGCCTCCTAAAGCCAAAAGCTTAAAAGGTTAGGTTACGCGATCTGATTGTTACCTCCATCACTAACCGGTCATCGGTCGATTCTACGCCAAAAGATCGAGGATTCCTCGCGAGACTTATGGGTTAACCTTTCGCTTAACCGCTCGAGAGGAATGGAAATCTTCTTCTTCAACAAATTTCCCTGCGAAAGTTCAGTTGAATGAGAAATACAATGAAATGAAGCATGAAAGGAGGAAAGTACCAAGGTTCTCCTCACGAACTGCAGCTTTCGCTTGGTCCTCCCCTCAAGTCCCAAAGAATAGAACCTGGACCTCCTCCAGCTTCGCTTGCCTCGAGGGGTTGGCGACGCTTTTCGAGCTCGAAAGATTTGGGATACCCGAGTATCGGCTCGCGACGTCGCTTCGACCACCAGATCTGAGATAGCCCTCATAGGGACAAGCTCATTAGCTACCAAGAGCCAACTGCAATAAAGAAAAGTCGACATCTACCGACGGTCCTCAACTTGGTAGACTAAATCTAGCACCGGTACATCCCATGACGCTTCCACAACCATGCTCGGGCCATCCACAAGTCCGCCACGAAGTCCGAGCCATCTTCGGTTCCCAACATAAAGTTGGTCGTGAATCGAATCGGGCGAAAGCAAACGCAAGGAAGATAAGGCTCATGAAACATGCTTCCCACGGCAAGTCGATGATACATTCCCGCTGGAACCTGAACCGTTGTCGGGTAATAACCGCGAATGGATATGATCATGCCTCTACGACGCCAAGACATACGCGGTCACAAAGATGGTGTCCGAGGTCTGGCCAATGAGAGCCGACGAGGTATCCGGATATACAAAGGACCCTGCCTTTTGTTCAACCACCTCTCACTCTCGATAAAAGCCGTGATCCGTGATCCTTAACTGAAGTCAACGTAATATAATCTATTTTTGCAAAGGTTCGGAGCCGGTGTCTTTACAAGTGGCGACCGCGACCAATAGTCCGAGAATGCGGAACTCCCCTCAAGTACATCAATCGCTCACCGTACAAAAAGTGCAAATCGAGGCGAGATAAAACACGGGTCGCCACACGTGGAATAATATTCACTATGGCGCCCATCAACCGCTAAGTCTAAAAGCTCCCGAGGAATAATCAAATCAAATCGTAAAATATTCAGCTAGTAAAAGGCGAATTCATCTTACATAGATTGAGTCACGACCTTATAACGGTACAACAATTTCATCCGTAGACGTAATACCTGAGAACGAGCAAATATAGTCGCGGTAAACAAAGCGCAATATATCCCGCTCTACGAGCATGGATACCAGATGAAATCGCCCCATTAAAGATATCGAGACGGGTGATGACCAAGCAAAACCAATCTTTGAAGCCGCCAATCCCCACGAAGGAGAATCTCGGCTCTTCCCAATCACCTCACAAAGGAGAACGCGGGTTGTAACGAAAGTGTACACATGAGAAGATGAAACAGACCGAAGCGCCGTCCCCACAAAGGAGGATTTCTTCCCAATCGCCACAAAGGAGAACGGCGGGGATACAACGATATATATATGAGAAGATGATAACGCCGGGCGCACTCACCAAAAGAAGGCGGCATTCACGCGGGCGGCGAAGCTGATCGACCCTGGAACATGAGATCTTCGCGACGATATCTAAACCGCAAAAGAAGATAAATAAAGTCGATATGCTGAAAAATCAAAGAAATTTAGCATAAGAGACCCGCTGGTCAGGTCGTGTCGCTGCCATGACCGAGGCACCAACGGTGCCCCGGTTCAACCGGGACCGAGCGACAGCGCTTCTCGGCCGAAAGCCTGTGCCCTGACCGAGACGCCAGTGCCGGTCCGAGCGCCCATGTGCTCGTCGCCGATGCCTCGCTGCTCATACCGCCGGCCGCGGCGCGCACCCGCACACGCTGAAACAACAAAACAAAACAAAAAAAGAAGAGAAGAAGAAGAAAAGGCGCTGTAAAACACTGCGCATGTACCTTGTTGTTTGAGAGAGATGAGACGGCGAGAGACGAGATGAAAACAAGAGAAAAAGAGCACACAAGGCCGCCTAGGTCAGAGGCAAAGGGGTGATCACTGTATTTATAACAACTCCTAATGGGCCCAATCAATTCTAATTAGGACTCTAATCAGCCCCTAATTAGGAGTCCTAATTGAACCTTATCCTGATGTCAAAATAGGGCCAAATCAGTCCGCTGATTGGCTCTTACCCCTCCGCTATATTTGAAAAGATTCTCAAGATTTATTCGGCAGATAACACCTCGCCAGGCCCCTGTGACGCAATCAACGCCGCTTAATCCTACTCCAATCAGAATACGAGTATAAATCGCTTCCTAATTTGTCGAGAAGTTTCCTAAGAATATTTCCATAAAAATTATTCTTAGGGATAACTCGATTGAAGGCCGGGTACCATCATGTCCAAAGTATTCCAGGCTCACCTATAAAAGAACGAGACTGAAATACTTTGGAGGGGGTATTTGTAGGCTGAAAAATACTTACAAGATCCCCGAATCAACTCGTGATGGAAGTCGGCTAATGACAACCCATCGATAATGACGCCGAATCGCTGAGACACCTAACCCTAATTAAAACCCAATTCTTAAAACCGGACTTGAAATGACGATCGGATTTGAACCTGAACCGAACAAACCAAGAGTTAGTCCCAACCAATACGATCGAACCCAAACCGGGAAGACTAAGAGTCAATAGGCGTGACCTGCCCAAGATCGATAAAAAAAGGAAACCAACCAAGGCCAATGGTCGGTACCAGCCAGTAGTTTAGGTGGCTCTGTGATCATGGTCGAGCCACCTCGCCAACTGGGCCGAGGTGGTCGCACATGGCGGAGCTTAATTTATGCGGTCGCAGACCTACCCTCGATCCTATAAATGGGGCCCTCCTCGCTCAAGGGGGCTTTAGGGGATTTGGGGAATTTGAAGGACTTTGGAGAGCTCTCGCAGATTCTGATTTTTGAAGTTCAAGATCAAGACTTCCACGATTCGAGCTGCTGATCAAGAAAGAGACGAGATCCAGATCTCAAGAGTTCGCTATGCCGCATCTACACCGCAAGGTAGAGAATCCACCGAGTCCACGCCGTCCGTGCCGATTTGGCAGATCTTCCCTCAGGCTGCTCTCGCCTTAGTCTCGTGGCGAAGCGCAGATTTCTCCTAGATTCATTCCCGGGCCGATCACCTCCTTCGTGAGTTGATCCTCGCTAGACGCTCTCTATTTCCTCGCGGAAATAAACGCCAGATCTCCGCAGATCCAAAGATCCAATCTCCACTAAGATCGGATTACGGGTCCACCGGACGATTCAAGTCCCCGACATGCAAAGAACTCCAATATTGCGGTGATCCGATAAACGGATTCCGCTTGTTCACCAAAGGGTTAACAAGTTGTAATTTTCGATTTTTTTCATTGTAAGCCTTATAAAAAGGCAATATTTTCTTTGAATTTGTTTCAGGCGACTGAAGTTTGTAACAGTTCAAATCAATGACAATCGAGACAACTTTCCCATCGAACAATCAAGGCCCGAACTCCATCTTGTAAGTTTCGGAGATGAGAAGAACGTTCTTCGCTCATTCGTGGCTTGGCCCACTTGGGCGGTCTCGAGCATCAGCGGTTTCGCCTTTACTCAGCGGGTCTTTTAGGCGAAGCCGCTTGTCAGCGAAATTGCCTCGCCTCGGGCGATCTTTGCTAGATTAGGTGAGTTTTATTGCTCGCCTGCGGTGGCAAGGCTCGCTCAGAATCGATGGCGACTTTTCTAGGTCGACGCACTAACACTCTTCTCGTGATTTGGCGCAGCCTCGAGGAGGTTCTTCTTGTAGGTCTCGCACTTGAGATTTTCCGAAGAGGCCTCTAATCATGAGGAAGTGGACTGCTTGAGGCATTGACGCAAGAAGAGCTGCTCTCCCCTGCTAGGCCTTCACTCGAACCTATCGTGGCTTTCTCGATGATGAGGGGAAGAGCTAGCCGAACTCCACACTCGCTGGTCGTGATACTTCCCAACCTCGCAGTGTGCCCGGCTCGATCCTTAGCATTGGAGGTCACGGATGGAAGTCAGCCTCGTTTACCATGACGGGCTCCCTCCCTTGATTCAACCTTCACCGCACTGCCCCGGGGTCCGCTGATCCCGGGACCAAGATCGGGGTGCCTCCAGCCAGCTTGGAGAATACTTTAAAAAAGTGGCCTCCACCATCTGCCCGTGGGGAACCCCACGCTTTCGCCCTCCCTTGGTAAGCCGCTAGGGAGGTTCAACGGTTGGTGACTTATTGGCCGTGACGCCAGGACCTAAGGTCGCGCGCTGGAGGGCTTGCGATCATTTGGAGAGGCTGGTTCGATGATCCGCTAACGATATGTATTATCATAGGGGAAACTCGAAGCGTAATAATGCGGAACGCGGAAGCTCGAGTTTAAACGCATAGCGAGCAAGAGGCGATTATCGCGGGCCATCAGCGAATGACAACGCACTTTATGGGTTCACCGTAATTTGAAACTTGGCTAATGGAGCAAAGCCCGCCGAGTAGGTGGGCTCGCCTCGACATGCCGCTTAATTAGGAACCTCCCACCCGCGCTTGGTCTTCTCGTTGGCCTCAACTGCCTCGGGAACAGAACCCCCGTGGTTCCGCCTTCAGCAGCTCTAGGCATGGTTGCCTCCGGCTACTTGGGCTGGACCACACGCATCAGAAGTTTTGGCGCAGATGCACCGCCAGAGGAGGATGAAGATAAGTACTCCTCAAACTCGACATCACGGGACTCGACCGTTGTCCTTCCGCGATGTCGCCGAATTGCGCCACCACCATCTCTTGAGGAAATGGTTTCTCCCATCGTGGTCGCCATCTTCGCTTGGTGTAAATCTCCTCTCGGATTTGAATTGCTTGTTTACGATCAAGAATCGTTTTACAATGTAATTAAGGGAAGGCCCTTCTTGTTTAACGGGTTCGTTTGTAGCGGTAGGACGCTTCCTCGATGCTCGAAGTCGAAGCTTGCTTCCCTGGACGATCCGGACGACGCGTCGAAGCCAAGACGCAAGAGAAGCTCTGAGTTGATGGAGTTCGGTCCCACCCGAAGCTTGATGAATTGCCAAGGCCAATTTGTGCTCCAGAGGCTAGCACGCAAGAGTATGAAGAGCCAAGAGTCTCCGTGATCTGAGAATTCAGATTGAGACTTTAAATTTGCCAAGCCTCTAAAAAATGCCCCTTTCTCATGTGGAGATGGTGGCTTATAATAGCAAGGAGAGGCATGGCCACTTCCTTGATTTGGGATATGGCCATGCCTAGTTGAGGAGAGCCATACTCTATGGTGCCATCCCTTTGACTTGTGGGATGTGACCACTAATGGGTGAGGAGCACCATGCCCTCGGTGGAATGTGACCACTATGGGATGTGACATCTCCCATGCTTCAAGTGGGCGGTCTGGGAAGTTCATGCGAAGCTTGCCTTATGTGTGCGAAGCTTCAAGCATGCAGCGAAGCCGGCGACCCCGCAGCGTAGCTTGGTCTTTATGGCTCGCATGCGCTAACCAAGGGTCTGAGGGCGAAGCCATAACTTTGCCTAAGCAGGCGCAGCCAGGTATGGATGGCGAAGTTCGAGCATTGGTGGCGATCTCGAAATACGCAGTAGGCGCTCACACAGGCCAAGAAGCTCCCCGCTAAATACAGCTCTTGGTCTTCAAGCAAGACTAGATCATACAGCGTAGCTAAGTTGGGATGATTGTCATTGATTTGAACTTGCTTTTACCTTCTTTGGCCTACAACAAAATTCAAAAGAAATGCCTTTTATTTTAAGGCGCATAATGAAAATCAAAAAGATTACAACTTTTATCCTTAGGAACAAACACGAGGATCTCTGCTATATCGAGGTCCTCGCTATGGGTTCTTTGCCCGTGTCGGGACTTTTTGTGTCCGTGGACCACCGGGCAATTCGACCCGTAGAGACCCGTTCCGAACTACGATGACGAAGGCTCGCTTCACCTAAGGAAACGGCCCGAGGGGATCACACTCTCACGGCGAGAGGATCGCCTCAGGGATCACACTCACAAGGAGAGAGGCCGAGCGGTGAGATCTACTAGAGAAATCACAAGCTATCCCCCGAGATTAAGACGGCTTAATCTAGAGGGTATCTCAGAGTTCGACCCAATTCGCCATCTTCCGCCAGATCGACGCCGATCGGACTTGTGCTCGCCGTGTTCGAACGGGTAGGCCGACGCTCGTGATCTCGTGGAGAACTCTTTAGAAAATCTTGAAAATCCCCGCCAAGCCCAAAGCCAAATCCTCCTTCCCAAAATCCTCTAATCCGGACGTAATCCCGACTCTCCGAAACAAGACCCCCTATTTATACAATGGAGGGGTGGCTACCGCCACTTGGTGGTTTTCGCCATTTGGCCAGGTGACTGCCATGGTGGCCGAGCCACTTCGCCACTTGGCCGAGACCTCGGCCTGCATCGGTGGTGGTCGGCCAAAGTGGCCGAGCCAGCCACTTTGGCCGAGGTTTACGAGGGCGCCGCCTTTGGCGGCGCTCGCCGCTTTCGCCGCTTCTCCCGATTCTTCGCCGATTCTTCGGCTTCCGGCTTAGTTTTGCTCCGCAATTCGCCGCCGTTTGAGTCCGGTCTCGATCAACTTTCGAGCTTCGCCCGCTTGCATTGACGACTAAGCACGGTTGATTCCGCCTCAACGCTTGAGTTTATCAATCCCGACGCCGCTTCATGGCTCGCACGCCTTGCTAACTCACTTCATGTGCTCGCCGACCGGCTTCTACGCCGCTTTTTGCGGCGCGGACGCTGCTTTTCGACGCCGGTTTGTCAATGGATCGTTATTGCCAACCCATCACAACAGTTTCGCTCGCATCGATAAGCAATTTTTATGCCTACAGATACCCTCCAAAGCCGCCTCGCCTCGCATTCTTGATGAGTCCGATGCTTTGGACATGATGGTTCCCGGCCTTCGCCTACCGAGGGTCCCAAAAGATAGCTTCAAGTCTTCGATTTTCGATCATCCAGCTTTTGTAGGATTCTCGATAAGATCACTGCATGCATTTATTGTCCCACCGCTTGTTAAAATCTTGATTCAAGCCGGTGGGTGAGTTTTGCTTGTAACTCGCTTCTGCTGGTTGTTGTTTGACTAACCATCTGACTTTTGACTTATCCGTATGTCTACGAACCCTTGTTGGCTTACATGTTGGTTGTCGAGTACATGGAATTTCATAACCCTCACCGGGCTATTTCTTCCATCATCACGCAGTTGTTGGTTTAACCACGAGGACTAATCTTTCACTCGAGATATCCTCTAAGGATTCCTTTGTCAAACAAGAGACCATTTGGCTTTCAACCATCGCCCTAGCCTTCAATCCGAAAGTGCTAATTCCTTGACCGCTTGTTGGGATATGATTATCCACGGAGAAGTTTCTTCGATCGACACGCTTGTCCTGTCGCCATGATTCACTGGCCGATTATTCCTCTCTTGGATATTATGGTGGAGGGAATTAGGGTTATCGAGTTATCCTTAAGAATATGGATTTATTCTCCAGAACTCCTCGCTGAAAATTTGGAAACAGCTTTATACCGTAATCCTAGTTGAGTAGGATTAGGCTACACGCTGATCGGCGCCGATGCAATCCGCGACGATCGAAGTTATCCCTAAGAATATTTCAGAGGATATTCTTCCTGAACTTCACAAATTAGGAAACAGCTATACTGTAATCCTAGTTGAGTAGGATTAGGCGACGCTGCTGATCGGCAAGGCCGATGCATCCGCTCGAAGTTATCCCTAAGAATATTTTTGTGAGAATATTCTGAACTTCTCGACAAATTAGGAGCTTATACTGTGAATCCTAGTTGAGTAGATTAGGCGACGCGCTGATTTGGCGCCGATGCATCCAAGACGATCGAAGTTATCCCTAAGAATATTTTTGTGGAAATATTCCCGAACTTCACAAATTAGGAAACAGCTTTATACCGTGAATCCTAGTTGAGTAGGATTAGCGACGCTGATCGTGCCGATGCATCCGCCTCGACGAGTTATCCCCTAATATTTCTTGTGAGAATATTCTTCCTGAACTTCACAAATTAGGAAACTTTATACCTGAATCCTAGTTGAGTAGGATTAAAGCACGCTGCTGATTGGGCCGAGGGAATTCATGAGGTGTTATCCCAATAAACCTTCTAATATTTCCCAATATAGCGGAGGAATTAGGAGCCAATCAAACCACTGACAAATCGCTTTTGATATCCTGATAAGGTTCCACTAGGACTCCTAATTAGGGCTGATTAGAGTCCTAATTAGAATTGATTTGGGCCCCACTAGAATTCCTACTTCTGCCAATAGGAGTCCTTGTTTAAAGAGGATTGGGTCCATATGGGTTGTTATAAATACCCATAACTTCTTTCTTCCTCGACTAGGCCCCCCTCTTCGGTTTTCTCTTCTTCTTGCCTTGCCTCCTCCAATCAACGAGGTATGTGCACGAGGGTTTTGTAAATTCTTTTTCTTTCTTTCTTTTTTGAAATTCATAAGACGGATTCGGCCGACGGTGATGATGAGATCGGCCACTTCGCGTCGGCGATTGGTGGTACACGCAATAGGCCGCTCAAGCTGGCCAAGGGCTCGGCTGGTTCGGTCATTAAC
>WHSE01000446.1:0-16016 GCA_012295165.1 Asparagus setaceus | reverse complement strand
AAGGATGCCAATTGTGTTGCAATATTGGCTCCATAAGCCCACTAATCTAACTTTATAAGGTTGTCTTAGGGTTACAGCTGTCAAATAACAAACTAAGAGGAGATCCTTGATAAAAATTTCAAGACCTCAAATTTCAAAATTCAATACTAGTGAATTTAATAGGCCTACATGTTTCTATTTAAAGAAAAGTATATATGATTTTTGGTAGCTCATAAAGTTTCTCCTGTCTAATTTATGGAAAATTAACCAAATTTAAAAGCTTGTACCTGAATGAGTTGTTGCATTACATCTCTGGCACTTGAAACTTCAAATTCTTTGAGGTTCTCCACATGCACGCCTTTCTTTGCATCTTCCCTTATCTAGAAGAAACCAAAAGATACTTTACATACATTGCTCTTGATTCAAACACAAGTAGAAGGATATAAGTGAACTGTGAGTCTTGAATCCTATGGCAGAATAAGAGCTAGCAGTTTTATTGTTGGAGTGACAGAGTTTAATCCGTTACCTGAAGATTGGTAGAGGAAGGTTCTAACAGATCTAAAATCTGTTAGTTATATATTTCAGAAATGAACATTTACATGTAAATCGTATCTTTTCATCTCTTGAATTTCCTTTTCCTACAAAATCGAAAGCACTCAAAATCTAAGTGTTAGTCAATGCATAGAGATGGTAAAATATTAAACACGTTAGAAAACCTACCTTCTGTATCCTAGAGAACATATATTCAAATACTCGAGTCATGCCACAGTTTACGCTTGTCTCTGAGTTCCTTCTTCGATGTCTCCTAACATTGTATGTGTTTTTCCACTGCGGTCTGAAAAGCAAGTATCAAACAATAACAGAATTTCCTCTTTTAGCTGTTTGAAACCTCAATTCGTTGTCTTCGATCAAAACTGAGTCATTGTAGTTCAAATTTTTGAAACCGGTACGGATGGGGCCGAAGCCGATAATCGGTGGCCGCTCGACACGATGGAAGCTTTGTATTTAATAACATCGAACCTCTTGTAATCGATCTGATCTGACGATCTGAATCGCCTGAGAAAGTTGTAACCTGCCGCCGATGAACATATAATAAAACGACTTATCAGTACTGAATGCGTATTGTATAGGATCATGATGTACATGTACCGCCTCGCCGCTGGAACCGTGAAGAAATGCCTTCAAAGTTCGACGGATCAACATTCCTCCTTCCTTTGAAAGATGCAAAGCAAACAATCTTTGAAAAGGAAGAAAATCTCCACCACAAGATTATTGTGAGGAATCAAGATAGCAACGACGATCCGCGGTAATATTTTTCCAAATATAGTTCACAAGCGCATTCATTACATGAAGAAATGGGGATATAACTTTGTACACCGACCTGGTCTGGCTTCTGACGCTGTGTTCGATTCCGCTTCCGACCTCTTCATGTTCAAGGGAAAGCCCGATCGCTATTATGAATATAAAAGGGTCCGGCTATGTTTCTTCATCCTCTGACGGTCGCCGTTGGCAAATTGATGATCATGACAAACTACGATTCTTCACCGATTCGGATTTTAGTCTTGGCGGCGTTCAAGGGGCTTGTAGGCTGAAAAATACTTACAAGATCCCCGAAATCAACTCGCGACGGGAGTCTGAATGACAACCCATCGAATGGTAACGGACGCCAATCGCTAAGACGCTGAGCCCGACCAAGAAACCTAACGGCCACAAGCACCCGGGCTTAAACCTGACTGAACAGCACGATCGGATTTCGTGATCGGTTGAACCGAATAAACCAAGAGTTAGTCCCGAACTAAATACGACGAACCTAAGTCCCGAGAAGGCCAAGAGTCAATAGGCGTGGCCTAAACCCGAGACCGAAAACGGGCTAAACAAATGGAAAAACTAAAACAGCCGGAAAAGTGGCTCGCCATTAATGGCCACCTCGCCACTTGTCGAGGTGCTCTACCATGAAGTCGAGGCAACTGAACCATGGTCGGAGCCACCCTACCAACTTAGTCGAGGTGGCTCGGCCAAGGGCCGAGCCGCTAAGACACCCCTATTGTATAAATAGGGGGTCTTGTTGGTTGAAAAGGGATTTTTACGATCGCGAGGGATTTTCAGAGCTGATTTCTGGGACTTTCGAGGAATTCTACGAGATCCACGAAGGCCGACGACGGTTCGAAAGCACCGGCGAGCACAAGTTCACCGACGCCCGATCTACAAGCCGAAGGTAGCTCAATTCGGTCGACCATAGATACCCTCTAGATTAAGCTTCGCCTTAATCTCGTGGATAGCGCCAGGATTTCTCCCGGTAGATCTCACCCGCCCGGCCGATCTCCTTCGCGGAGTGTGATCCCCCGGTGATCCTCCTTCTTCGGAGTGTGATCCTCAGCGTTGCTTCTTCAGGAAACGAGGCCCTTCACGCTCAGAAGTTCCGTAACCCTGCCCTACGGATCGAATTGCGCTGTGGTCCACGGACACAAAAGTCCCCTAAGACGCAAAGAACTCCACGCCAGCCGGTGATCTCGATATAACGTAGATTCTCGCGGTTTGTTCAAAAGGATAAAAGTTGTAATCTTTTTCGATTTTCATTGCACGCTTAAAATAAAAGGCATTTCTTTGAATTTTGTTGTAGGCCAAAGAAGCCGTGAAGCAAATTCAAATCAATGACAATCATCCCGACTTTACCAACAAGCCGGGCGACCATTAAAGGAGCCACCGCCTCGACGACGGTCGCCGCGGCGCAGCGCTGATTCCTATCCTGGAGGAAGAGGTCGAAGTTCGAAGTTCGACCAAGAGAAGTTCGAGGAGTACTTGTCCTCACCTCTTCCGATCCAGCCTCTCGCCCAAAAGGTCTCCGGCCGCAGGAGAACCCGATGGCCTTCGAGGTAGATCCCAGACGGCGAAGTCCAACCGCCGCCGCAGTAGCAAGAAATCCCTTCGCCGCCGAAGTCCTGACGGCGGCAGATGAACGCCATGACGCCGCTTCCACATCTCCAAGCGAGCCGGCCAAAGGCGACGCATAAAGCATGGCGCGCAAACATGCCAAGGCTATGCAATCCGCGGGACGGGTCCGGCGGCGAAGCCGGATCTAAGATCCAGACTTTCACGCAGAGGCTCCAGCTTCAAGGAATCGACGGTCCATCCAAGCCGCCAACCAACGAGTGGGTCCGCGTCAACGGAACCGCCCCACGCCTGTGAGCGATCCGGTGTCGCACTTCCTGCACAAGCACGAAGCGTTGTGCGCAGTGCTCGTGAATTGAAGAAGGAAGTGGTAAAGAAGCCACCAACGCATCGCTAGGTTTGGAGGCCCAAGTCTAATGGTGCCCCAACCTCGCTGCCCACACTCGCCTCTGCACTTAAACCGGAGGATACAGCGCGGTAAATCCAACGCCAAGGTCCAAGACTGACGGCCAAAGTCAAAGCGCTCAGATTCAATCGTGGTGAAGCCAACTTCCGCTTACCACCACCAAACCACTTATCAAGGATCGCTCGGTCCTCAAGGATCACGTCCGCTCCGTAAAGGACCGAGATTCCTCGCAACCGATTAAAAATCGGTCCGAGTCCCCAAACTTCATGCTCACATGTTTTAAGTCAAGGCGAAGTTACTTTTCGGAGTTTTGGCCATTCTCGAAGGAGACGCCTGCCCGATGACTAACGACGCTATACCCGAGATCACACCACACATACTTCCAGATTATCCGCACACACCGACGAAGCCGTATCACCGCAAGGTAAGGCACGAGAAAATCTCGGCGATTCCTAAATTGACGCAGCCATGCTTGTGCTCCAAGCTCATCAAGACGGTACTCGAGTGCAATTGCCATCAAGAAGCTCCAAAGGGTGTCAGCCCTTCCGAGACTCACCACGAGATGCCGGTGACCTAGGTCAAGGCGATTCGCAAAAGGATGACATCCCGAGAGGGTGAGTTGCCGAGGTCACTAATAATATGACCAAAGAAAGAACCATCGCCACGGCTATTCCCAACGACGCGAACGCTAACTCGCTTAGGTCCCGACTATCCGACGTCCGATACGATAAACTTCGGGGGATACCCGAGGATGATGATGCGCCGATATTCGCGATCGATCGGATCATACCGTATCTAAAGGGAGAGCCCTAAGAAACGCTATGATCGCAGCAACATCGCGGCCAAAATCTAGCTGAATAAACAACGGAAAACTCTCGTTAGAAATGGAGTTGGCCATGCAGACGATGAGAGAAATGCATGACCAACAGATCCAAGCCCTGACAAAACATCAAGGTGAATCGAAGTCAACGATCAACGCCGATGAAGATGATAGCGATTCGCATCGAGGAAGCACAAGAAGATGATAACCTTCCCCAACCCCGCGAACACCCTAAACATAGATGTTGTTGCTCAGAAAGCGAGAAGATCAAAGATTCGAGAGCAAAATCAACTCATTGATTTCGCCGTAAGGTGAAGAAAACCTAGATCCCTTGCCCATATCCTAGGGAGTGGGAATCAATCCCATCTCGTAAAGTTTAGCTTAATAAACTTCACATCAGCTTGATCGGAAGGGTTCCCCGACGACTTCTGATTTATTTCAAGTCGCACTCTGAAAGTTATTTCGCAACGAACCCCGATGGTTCGGTCATTCGCTGGCACCCTTCGCTGGGCCGCTTCGAGTGGTACCGCCGCCTCAAGCCTGAGCATTCTTCACAACAATCCACGTCTCAGCTTCTTTACCACTTTGATGACGAGCATCGGCATCGATCGACATTGCTCGACGACGAAGCGTAAAGACGGAGAAACCGTGGATATCTTTGTCAAACGATCTCGAACAAGGCAATGAACCGCCGATCCAATAACGAGGAGTTCATCCTCCAAACTCATAAAGAACTTATCGATAGATGTGCTTGAAGCAATGGGTACAAAGACCATCGATAACGCGAAGGACTTGAAGGTTCGTGGAGAGCAAGTTTAAAGATTCCTTTAAAGGAAAAAGGCGTAAAGAGGCCACCGATAGCGAAGCTCCGGCCGCATTTTGTCCCACGCCGCAAAGGGAAAGAGCAGTGCTAAGACAGCGGTTAAACCAAACGCTCCAACTCCAACCCCAAAGAAGAAGAAGAGCAAAGAAGAACGAAGCCAACAACAGTAATAATCAACGCGGCAACCAGGTCGCGAAAACAAAGGCCTCAGAACCCAGATTCCCAAAGTCCTATTCCTTAGGGATTTAATCTAGATTCCTGGCCTCTTCAAATATCTTGTCGAAAATAACAAGATCAAACTCCCTCCCATCTCGTAATCAAGAGGAAGCAATGAGGACTAACGACCAAATATCAAGGCAGATCACAGTATAATTCATCACCCTACTAAACTCGCTTCACCTTTAAGGACAAAATCCGTGCTTTAATTGATGTAGGGTCATCACTATGAAGCCGCCCAAAGAAAAGAAGGTCGGAGCTAATGCGCGTCCATAAGCTTTGGTCGGTACGCTGACATGGTTTGAACCCAAACCGCTGGTAAAAGTCGCAGTTGAAGACGGTGAATGACGCACTCCACACGAAAGCAACGCCAAAGGATCGGTATCGTGATACAAATTAATGGTGAGGTCTTGTGGGTCCACCCGCACTGCTTGAAGATGAGCAATGGTAACCTCTTCTTCGCTGAAGAAAAGCCGGGCGAAGGGAAAAGCATGCCATGCTACTCCGCACTCGAGGGAAATGACGCAACAGTGGTAATATTCCGCTTATCCCAAAGAGAACCCGGCCCACGCCACTGAAGGACACGAAGTACAAGTACAAGTATCTCTGAATTCTACCCTAATGCCAAGACGCCCGTGAGCGGGGTACCAACAAATCCCTCACTCGCACGAGAAAGCGCGAATACAGTGGTCGCCAAAGAAGCCACAAGAAAGCGTGCGAAGAAGTTCAGCCCGGCAGCCTCGATTCACCTCCGATTGAAGAGATAAACCGAACTTCAAACTTCCATACCGCTTTGATGTAATGGCACACTAATAATATCCCCGCGTAAGGATCACTCTCTACGAAGTTTCATGGTTATCAAAAGAGACGAGAAGCTCTTCAAGAAGCCCCGCCGATTCAGCAGGTCTTCCTCACCCAGATTCGACCAAATCCAAGAATCAGCCCAACAATGCAACCTTGGGCTAAACACTTCCCCGCATCACTTTTACAAAGGAGGATATGCGACGAGGAATTCCAAGCACGATAGGCCGCTTTACTTCACCGTATATGGCTCTAGCGGTTAACCGGGATCCAAGTCGATCCGTTCCACAGGAGCATCATGCCCCTACGCCTCATGTATCATCTTGAATCCTCACAAGAAGCCGATACGACAAAATGTAGGATTCATTGGCTTAACACCGGTCTCGGCCGCTGGTAAAATCCGATAAAGTGCCAAATGGGGACTTAAAGTCCAAGTCACCGCTATGTGATTGACGCAGACTTCCTATAACTTACCGTTGGTCGACCTTGGATCCACTGTAACATTATAGTCCCATCTACTCTTCATCGTCTCAAATATGTAGACACTAATAATGAAGTCAAGACGGTGGTCGCGACAAACAACCGCTTAAGGATGGAGAATTATTTCACCGATTCTCTCCTCTACTGTAATGAGTCCAAATCAATCATCTCCAAGGCACTACAATGGAAGAAGCCGAGCATCGGCCGCTTGGTTATAGTGGTGGTTTTGTTTTGAACGACATTGTACCCCTTGTAATCAATCTTGACGGTGAAGAATCGCCGATGAACATTGTAATTGGCAAATTGCCATGAATCAATAAATGACGCATTTAGAGTATCCTTTGTCTTTGAATGATGTGATGACAAGTTTATACAACGATCCGAGTTGCACCTACCAACTCTGGCCATATTGCTTTACACAGTTCCGAGACTCCTTTGGGACAACATGCCATCCCACCTAAGATCAAGTAGTGAGAAAGACTTGGTTTACTGAAAAGGAGATGCGCCCAACGCCTAATCATTTCTTTGAAGAAGATGAGGATGATAATGGGCCTATCCTCCACACATCTCGATATAGTCCGAGACACGGGTATCATGAAGAAATGGGGTACAACCCCTTGACACGGGAAGGTCTATGTTTTGGGCGGTCCTCGAAGTCCCTCCTAAAGCTGCATATGTCCCAAGAGGGAAGCCTGATAATTACTACGCATTTAGAAGGGGATTGGGATACTAATCCTCCTCGAAGATGAATGCTCATGGTCGATTGATAATAATCCACCCATGAGGGAGACTGATATTCGCCCCGATTCTGCGATTCTCGACACCTCGGAGAAGCTTTCAAGGCTTTGATGTCAAATATGGCTTCAGCTGATCCCGCTACTATTGAGGATGATGAAGATATGCCAACATGGGAAGACCCATGGATCCATCACCGTAGAGCAGCTTTGGGGATAGATTCAACAAAGAGAACCCCCACTAAAGACGAGGTAGTCCAGTTAATATGGGTGACTAAGAACGCCCTAAGCTCATAAACATCAGCAATACTCTTCCCTCAAGAGAAGGAAGAGTTAATTGCCTTGATTAGGAGTATCATGTATTCACCGAGTTACGAGGACATGCCAGACTCGACTTATGTGGCGACACATCGCCAACATCAAGATGGATGTCAAACCCGCAAGCAACAAAGAAAGACGGTTTCGCCCACAAATATTGCAAGCAATCGCTGACGGCGAAGAAACTCATAGAATCGGATTCATCGAGAAAATTCAACATCCGGATTGGGTGGCTAATATAGTCCCTGGCCATGAAGAAGAATGGCTCGATTAGGATCTGCGGTCGACATGAGATCTAAACGCCGCTGTTCAAAAGATGACTTCCTCTTCCAATCACCGATGTCATAGTCGACAATACGCGGTGGATTTGAAAGAATGTCATTCATGGATGGTTTCTCGTTACAATCGATCAAGATGCACCCCGATGACGCCAAACACACTGCTCGTAACACCCATCGTATATATATTACACACGGCCATGCCGCTCGGCCAAAAATGCCGGTGCCACATATCAACGGCGATGACGAAATTTTCCAGATCATCTCCAAAACGTCGAATGCTACGCCGACGACTTAGTCGTAAAAGCCGCGGAGGAGATCACATCAAAGATCTTAGAACGGATTCGAGCTCATGCGAACCCATCCTAAAGATGAATCCGCCAAATCCTTCCTTGGGATGTCTAGTGGTTCCTTCGCTTTGTCGCACAATAAGGGCATCCATGTCGATCCCGACAAAGTAAAGGCGATTCAAGAATTGCAACCTCTCCGAAATCGAGAGAACTCGGGTTACAAGGATGATTGGCGACATCCGACGGCTCATATCGAACCTATCCGGGAAGTGCCAACCGCTCTCTGTTGAATAAGAAGGGCGGTCATTTATTTGGGACGACCGCCGAAGGCATTTGAAGAGATCAAATCGTATCTCGCTAAACCTCCCCGTTTTGCACCGCTGGCCGAAAACCGCTTTTGATCTACGCCAAGGCAACGGATCACTGTTAAGCGCCTTTACAAGCAGACGACGACAAATGGGCACGCAACGTGCGCCTATTACCCGAGTTTAACATTAGTCGGCCGAAGTCTCGATATCCAATGGTCGAGAAGCAAGGTCTTGCATTAGTGTTCGCGATTAAAATGCGCACTATTTAGTCGGATGACGATTTATGTTATCTCTAACGTGAACCGGTCCAATATTTATGACCCACCGCCTCAATGAGTTGGGCTATTAAATGGGCTTGCTCTTGTCCCAATATGACTTGCATTTCAAACAACGTAAGTCACCAAAGGACAAGCGATTTGCGATCTTTCACGCCAACCACAACGGACGCAGCTTGAGCTATATGATGATCTTCCTGATGAAGTCCACGGTTAACACTACATCGCCAACAAATATGGCGATCAGATTTTGACGGAGCTTTCGAGCTACTAATGTAGCAAGTGCCCTGATGTTCTAAGATTTCCGCCGAGTCGGGTTGTCTTAGTTTCCGGAATCATGTCATGCCCCGTTTATTCACTCACCAACCTTGTTCCAATAACGAAGTAATACAACGCGCTACTTATCGGACTTAGCTTCGCCAAGGAGCCGGGGTAGAGTATCTCAAGCGCACGGCGATTCGCAATTGATAGTTAAAGATCCGCGGAGACTATGAAGTCGAAATCCGATCTAATTCCCTATCATCGGTAGCTATTGAAATGGCGAGCCTGCTCAAGAGTTCTTCATCGAATATATCCCTCCAAAACGCTTTATGATGCACCGCAGCGCTTAGTCGTGGTCGCTAGCACAACCTTCCGAGACCGAAAGCAACTAGTTACTACGACTCACCAACTCTTCGATCATATATGATGAGGTACAAGAAGATGAAGGGTAGTTACCAAAGAGGTACATGCAACCCAAACCAAATTGGAGCCCCAGATTGGCGCTTTCCTATCATCGATTACGTCTTACATGGTACCGGAAGACGGAAGGGAGAGAGAGTCAATCCGCCAAGAGCTCCAAGATTTTTACCACACGTAAACCCGTGATGCTATATCGCCGGGTACGATGGTCTTTACTCCGGCCTCTCTCAAAGAGGCGTAAGAGGTCCTTCGAAGCACACGAAGGTGAATGGTGCGCACTACCGGTCCCAAGCTCTACGATCGAATCGAGAATGGGCTACTTTTGGCCCACAATGATTAATGACGCAATGCAGCACGCCGAATGCCACGCGGTCAAATTCACGCTAATTATATGCATCACCGAAAGCAGCTTGCATCCTTCTACACATCCTCGCCATTCGAGACATGGGGAATGGACGCTGTAGGTCCCATTTTTCCTCCGCCGCCAAAGGCGATCGGTTTATTCTAGCGATCACCGACATTCCAAGTGGGTCAAGCAATCCCGCTAAAAGAAGTAAAGGCAGTACCGCCATCAATTTATCAAACACCATGTCATTTATCGACACGTGTCCCAAGACGGATCGCATGACAACGGTCCCCAATTCATCGCTAATTCCTTCATCGTTTTATGTAAAAGTTCAAGATACAAGATGTCTCATCAACACCTATAATCCAAAGAAGAAATGGATTAGCCGAGGCATTCAACAAGACGATTATCAAGATCTTGTCAAAGCTTGTGAAGAATAAAAGTTTAGACCGGACGATAAACTCTGAAGCACTCGGCATATCGCACAACGGCGACGCGACGCCAACCGAGGACCCCGCATCCCTCGGGTTTACGTGAAGCAGCTCCGCTGGAAATCCAGATTCCGCCACTTCGCGACGCCTCTCAATGAGATGACGACCAAGAACAACATCAAAACGCCTCAAGAGCTTGAGATGTTAGATGAGAACCGAGGCTCAACAATGCATTGAGTTCTATCAAGCTAGGATGTCGAGGGCTTTCAACAAGAAAGTTCGCAGACAACGGAGTTTCAAAGAAGGAGATTTGGTCCTCGCCGCCGACGAATCGATAATCCTCACTTCTAAGAAGAAAGGTAAATTCAACCTAAATGGGAGGGACCGCTTGTAATAGAGACGGCTACTTAACGCTGCGACGCCTAATTACCCAATGGCGACCGCAATTAATGCCGATAAATGGGAAGTTCCTGAAGAAATACTACCCTTAGTACCTTCGGGATAACCCGTTTTGACGGGAAGTTCCTCGTGGGATGTTTCACCCACTTTTCATGAGGATAACCCTAAATTTATCCTTCATCACAATTTCCCCCACCGATCAAATTCCTTGACGGTAGGTCCACAAATTTTCTGGTACATTACCAAAGTCCCCTCTTGATTCCGTCTATGAACAAGAGGCCCACTAAAATCTTTCACTGAGATAGAATATAAAATTCTTCCTCTCCAAGCCGCAGAATCCTTTTCGTGTCAAACGGAAGGGTTCCATCTCGTAGCCGACCGAAGGTATGCGCCGGATTTTCGCATCGTGTTGTCCGACCAAGGTCGCCTCGAAGTCTTTTCGGTTCTCAAAGTGGAGATCCCACTTTAGTTCCATCTTTCATCTTAGGTAGCCGACCAAGGTATGCGCCGATTTTCGCACTGTGTTGTCCGCCTCAAGGTCACTCGAAGTCTTTTCGTTCTCAAAGTGGAGATCCCACTCTCGCCCATCCTCTCCTAGGTAGCTACCGACCGAAGGTATGCGCCGATTTTCGCACTGTGTTGTCCGCCTCAAGGTCACCTCGAGTCTCTTTCTGCCTTCTGAGTGGAGATCCCACTTTAGTTCCATCTTTCATCTTAGGTAGCCGACCAAGGTATGCGCCGATTTTCGCACTGTGTTGTCCACCAAGGTCACCTCGAAGTCTTTTCGATTCCTACAGCAGCCCTCGCTATTGGTTTCATTCTCGAGAAATAGAACATAAAGTTCCTCCCTCTCACCAATTTAATCCGGCTCACCATTCTCCCACAAAGAAGACACCAAGGTTCGCCTTGGGGCATTCTATCCCTAAGCCTAAGAAGGATAAAGCCAACGCCACACGCTAAGTTTGCTTAGTCTTTTTCCGATTGAAGAAGACACCAAGGTTCATCTTGGGGCATTCTATCCCAAGCCTAAGAAGGATAAAGCCAACGCCTCACACGCTGTCGGCTTAGTCTTTTTCCATTGAAGAAGACACCAAGGTTCGCCTTGGGGCATTCTATCCCAAGCCTAAGAAGGGATAAAGCCAACGCCACACGCTGCCGCTTAGTCTTTTTCCGATTGAAGAAGACACCAAGGTTCGCCTTGGGGCATTCTATCCCAAGCCTAAGAAGGATAAAGCCAACCACACGCTGCCGCTTAGTCTTTCTCCGATTGAAGAAGACACCGAGTTTGATTCTCGGGTATTTTATCCCTAAGCCTAAGAAGGATAAGTTCACGTAACACGCTGCGGGTTAGTCTTCCCTGAAAAGACGGCCTACGATTCAACATCGTGAAAGTAAGTCTAAGAGAGTTTCATTCTTTTAGCACAACGCCTGTGTGTAGAACGGATTTAGATAATCTACATGCTAGCCCAACTCAAACGTAGTTGGTAAAGGCTCATCAAACCCGCTGAGGCGGGTGGCTCAATAACCCTAAAGCCGACGCCACACGCTGCCACCGGTTTAGTCTTTTCTCCGATTGAAGAAGACACCGAAGTCCGATTCTCGGGTATTTTATCCCAAGCCTAAGAAGGATAAAGCCAACCACACGCCAGTTGTCGTTTAGTCTTTTTCCCATTGAAGAAGACACCGAGTCCGATTCGGGTATTTTATCCCAAGCCTAAGAAGGATAAGTCACGCGGTAACACGCTGCTTCGGGTGGTTCTTGCCCGTAGAGTATTGAGCCTATGTATTCAATATCATAGCAACAAGTCTAGAAGAGTTTCATTCTTTTAGCACAACGCCACGCAAGGAACGGATCCAGATAATCCGACGCTAGCCTAACTCAAACGGTAGTTGGTAAAGGCTAATCAAACCCGCTGATGGTCGAGGGTTTGCCAAAATCCTATAAGAATTATGGTTAATTATTTCCACTAAGTAAAAAGAATCATAATAAACAATGAAAGGAATGGATCTTATTCATTTGAAAGCATATAGAAGGAACTACAACCGCTTAAACATCAAGTCTATGACAAAGGATTTGTCGCTCAAGCCGAGACACTTCACCATTGTAAGCCCTCGGAGTTCTTTCCCGAACTCGCCCCGGCGACCCTCATCTGTTCGTCTTCGTTGCCTCCTCGAGCTCAACTTCGCTCGATAGGTCGAAGTTCTTTAGATGCAACGCGACAGGGCTTCTTCCTTGTTGGCCTTGGCCACCCAAAATACCATCTTATCTTCCTAAGATGGAGCCTCCTCGAGTAGTATTATCCTTCTCCACTCGCCACAATATCACCGATATGGCTTAGGAAAGAATATGTTTCAAGAAACAAAATTCCGAAGCTGGTCGGCGCTGTCTCTCAGATTCAACTCGAGCCCAAGAAAACACGAAAGCATCGCTAGCCATGCCTCTAAATGCGCCGGGCCTGAAAGTACCTATGTATGAGAGGAGCCCCCCGTACCGCAGCTCTTGCAGCCTCGAGCTTTCCTCCATGGGCGAGGTCATCAACAATGGCTCGAGCTACCGATAACCCATATTCAGATCAAGGCCATCCGGGATCAAGCAGTGGCTCTAATCGATGAAGAGAAAGCCCGCCATGAAGGACCTTTTCGATCACCATGTTCACCAAAGAAAAGAATGAGCGCATTTCCAAACAGATAATAAGATGGGATGGATCTTCATCCAAAGATCAACGCCTCGCCAAGTCATGGAGTCGAGATGTAGGCTCGCAGAGAAGAAAAGAGGGCTTTAGAATTTTCAAGAAAAAAATAGCTTAAAACTTATTTGGCTAAAAGACCTTACCCGCCTCCTTCGTGTAGTCTCGTGAGGCTAGTGAGTCTACCGTGAGGCGATCTATTGCCGATGTCACAACCGCTGGCCGAGCCCTCGCAGTGCTCATCTATCTCAACTGCCGGTAGCCGAACCCGAGAGAGCGGAAAGAGGAGTATCTCCGCTACACAAAGGGAATGTTCACCTTTTAATTATAGTGGTGGCCAAACTACCGGTCCTATAATTAATCAAAGAGAAAATTCATACCTTCTTCAGGACTGTGCTTCGCAAATCTTCACCAAGAGTATCTCCATCCCGCGGACTAAGCGCCAGAGGTGTCATCCATGGAAGTGTTATATAAACCATTCCACTAAATCTTCCATGGAGAAGTCCGAAAAGAAGGCATTAGGAAGGCTAATGCAATTAAGTCAAACAATAGGTAAAGCTACTTACCTCCTAAGGTTAGCTTGCTTAGTCTCGGTTTGTGCATTTGTCTTCCGCAATCCCTCTAAAAAGCAAAAAAGCTAAGAGGTAATTAGTGGAGATAATGTAATTCGAAGTCAATTCCTCGTGATTTGCCATCCGTAAGAGGAGTTATCGACGCATGTACCGGGTTCACCGAATCAGTCCTACGCCGGCCTCCTCCGCCATAGCTCCATACATTTGTTGA
The DNA here is from genome assembly GCA_012295165.1 of Asparagus setaceus. Taxonomy (NCBI): domain Eukaryota; kingdom Viridiplantae; phylum Streptophyta; class Magnoliopsida; order Asparagales; family Asparagaceae; genus Asparagus; species Asparagus setaceus. The sequence continues at coordinate 2,072 of WHSE01000446.1, read as the reverse complement.
GTAAAACTGGCTCAAAGATGAGCGTAACCGGGTCAAAGAAATTGTGGTGAGCAAAATCAAAGCCGGAGCATAATCCCTAGAATCCTCAGATACCTAACGGAGAAATGTCACTCAAAAGTCAAAATTTCAAGATTTCATCACGTGAATTATTACCTCCGCCACCGATCGGATCACACCGTCAAGTCTATATCAAAGGACCGAGGATTCACGTGATTCTTATGGGCTAACCTCTTTCGTTTAACCCCTTGAGAGGGTCGAAATTCTTCTTCTTCAACAGATTTGCCTGAAAATTCAGTTGAATGAGAAATCTAACGGAAAGGATGAGAAAACGAAAGGGAAAAGGAGAAAGTACCGAGGTTCCTCTCATGAGCTGCAGCCTCCGCTTGGTCCTCTCCTAAAGTCGCAGCGTCAGGGTTGTGGAACTCCTCCTCAGCCTCGCCCGGTCGATAAGATTGGCGGCGCTTCCTCTGAGCTTGAGCGGCATCTGCGGGTGTCTGAGTGTTGGCTCGCAACGATGCTTCAGCTACCAGATCTGAGATGGCCCTCACAGGGACTGATTCGTTAGCTACTAATAGCCAACTACAATGGAGGAACGTCGATTCCACCGACGGCCCGAGCTCTGAGATCAATCTAGCACCGTACATCCCATGACGCCCACAACCATGCTCAAGGCCATCCACAAGTCCACCACAAGTTTGAGCCGCCGGTTCGGGTTCCCAACATAAAGTTGGTCGAACCGAATCGGGCGAAAGCAAAATGACAGGAAAATAAGGCTCAATAAAGCATTCTTCCTTTACCGGAAGTGAGATACCTCGCCCGATGTTCACTAGCCATTGAAACAGCCAATGTCAAGTGAAGTCTCGCCTGTCTTCGCACCTCCTCGCCAACCAAGGACTCACCATATTGACCGTAGAATCGAGGAAAACATCCGAGAAGATCCACCCTTATGAATCAGACTGCTTCTTGATCTCAGAAAGCCACGCCTTCCATCCGCAATCCTCAACCAACCGCAAGAAAGGGGTGGACGAACTGTGGAACCCGTGCCGACATCATGTCGTATGATGAAGGACCACGTGCCATCAAATAGGTATATGGGAGCTCTACTCGGACGGAAGGAATACGTGATGATGGCTCATCTTTTCTCTGAGTAAACGCTCGGACTATATGCCGCAATCCACGATGAATATTGGCCACCATTACCGGAAGGAGGGAGAGTTCCTTCTTATGGGCAAGCTGAACTGCAGGATAAAGGACCTCCAAAGGTAAAGCATCATCAGATTGATATGGAGCCACGCATTTCTTTAGCCAGATTGCAAGATAGCCGGCTAAAAGAGTTGTCGGCTGGATAGGCTTTACCGCATGCCATAGAAAGGTTGCAAACTTGGTCCCTGGGGGAAAACCATCTTCCGCCAGAGCCGAAAGCGTAAGAGTTAGCCTCGACCTCTCGACGCTTCATTAATCTTCAAGGAGTGAGCGTGACAGCCACATACTCGCCGCATTTGTCCTCCAAATGCCGGAACAAATAATTGGCAAATTGCTTCGCACTCACTTGCATTTCCTCTGGCGCAAGGTTCGATTGGCTAGAGCTATATGATAATGACAAGTGAGATCCCACAAAATCTTGTGACGATCGGGTGTGTGTTTCTTTAGCCGACTCGCCTCGATTGAAGGGAAATACTCGATACAAAGATCTTCCCATCGGTAAATCGAAATTCGTACATCTCATGTAGAGCCAGCCCCAACTCGCCGTGTTTCGTGAAAATGTATTTGAATCGATTGTAGAGCTCAAATAAGGCTAAGAAATGGTTGGCCGATTGAAGGCCATACATAGTGGCACTAATCACGAATCACCACAAGCCAAGTTCTCCATCCCATCGATTGAGGACGAATTGGTCGCGACCCCACCAATGTTTACCCGATGAGTGAACCCACCAGAAAATCTATGACTAGATGACGCCATCTCGCCCCAACATAGCAAGACGATTCTTCGTGAGTCGAGGCAGAACAAAGAGCTCATCACGGGCGTGTGTCCTCACAACCCCTGTGGTGAAGGCCGATGACGCATTCCTCGT
>WHSE01000445.1:0-16019 GCA_012295165.1 Asparagus setaceus | reverse complement strand
ACGATTCAAGTCCCTGCACGTGCAAAGAACCTGACGCAAGCTGTGATCCCGATATAAGTGATCCTCGTGGTTTGTTCATACAGAAGAAGTTGTAATTTCGCTTTCATTGTAATGCCTAAAATAAAAGGCATTTTCTTGAATTTTGTTGTAGGCCAAAGAAGCCGTAGCAAGTTCAACAAGCAATGAATAACAAAACGACTTTTCCCCCAACAAGAATATCTCAAGCTTTTGGAGATTCTCAACTCATAGTCAAACAGTTCGTGGGGACTATGAAGTCGAATCTGACTTGATTCCGTATCACCAGCGCCGCTGAGATGCGGATTCGCTTGAAGAATTCTTCATTGAGTACATCCCACGCTTCGTAATGCATATGCACGCATTAGCTGCATTAGCGTATCGCAGCGAACCTCCGAAGCCCAACAGCTGATTATCGTGGAGGACTCACCAACTCTTTGTGCCAATATATGGCTAAGGAGTCAACAACAAAGAGGTGGTCATCAAAGAGGTGCACTCAACCGTAATTTAATTAGAGCCCCGGATTGGCGATTTCCTATAATCGATTATGTCCTACACCTGATTTGCCCAAGACGAAAGAGAGGGAATCAACTGGACAAGAGCCGAGGTTCTTTATAACTCCAGACCCAACGCTATATCGTCAGCGGGTCCGAATCGCCGTTTTCAACATTATGGTGGGTAACTCCACCTTGTTGACTGTTTCGTGTCGTTGATCGACCTGTGTGCAACCGTATGGGTTTGTAACTCCTCATCTGTTGCATGGCTAGCTCCATCTCTCGTTCTCATTTCGCCTTAAGCTCTTCTCTTTGCTTGGCTAAGGCTTCTTGTAACATTTGAGCCGTGACATCGAGTAATGGTAAAAGCTCTCCCTATGATGACGACTCAATACTTGAAACAAGATCGCCTGAAGCTATCGCCGAAAAGGCCGGAAATTTCATCTTCGGATGACTCTCCTTCATGCATTCTTCTATAGTCAATGCCATGACTGGCCGTCAGCGAGGAAATTTGAAAGTCGTAAAAATAAAGATTATCCCTTCCAACTGATTTTAAAGAAAGAATAAATACAACTCTCGAATGCACTCTCTAACCGACTTAGATAAAAAGAAATTACAAAACTCCTCGACGGCCCGATGCACAAAAGAAGGAAGGGTCAACGGAGATCCTTCCTTTGTTTAAAATCGGTTCTTCACGCATAGGAGCTTGATCCTTGTATCCCGGACGATCCGACCGTCTTGCTCGTGGAATCATCGAGAAAGAGACTTCAGGCAAGTCTTTAGAACTCTAACGAAGTTTGATAACTCGGGGACGAGTTTAATAACTCGCACGAAGTTTGAAAACCAAGCCAACCGACGGAAGAAGGAGAGCTAGGTTGACCACGCCAAGCTCTCTCTCTCACAACTAATCAATCCTCTCGATCTTTTCTTTCTCTAGCCTCCACCTCTCCTTTTCCCACAAGATCTTTCTCCCTTTTATAGGTATTTTACTGTAATCAATTCTTAGAATGAGAATTCGTGGCCTCAATCGAGGAAAACGGTTTTGGAACCGCTTAAATCGTGGTTTACAGATAGGAAACGCGCAAGACTCGCTTATTTTTAGATGACCCTGCCTCAAGCAGGGTTGAGATCTCGCTTGAGCATGATCATGACGCCCACGCCTTGGGCTTAGACGCGGCCGCTTGGTGTAAAAATATCCTCCTCGGATTTGTATTGGTCGAAGTTGTTTGTTACAAATCAAGAATTGGCTTTTACAAATGTAAGCCAAGGGAAGGCCCTTCTTGTTTAACGGGTTCGCTGGTAGCGGTAGGACGCCCTCGATGCTTGAGTCGAAGCTTGTTTCCTGGACGATCCGGACGACGCCGCGGCGGGCTTCGCGACGCAGTAGCTCGAGCGTTGAGTTCGCTTACCCGAGCTTGCTTGGAAAGGGCTACGATGCAAGAGTTTGCAAGAGCTCGAGCCTCCAAACCCGAGTTCGATGGAGTCTACTTCAACAATCCAAGCCTTTGCTCAATCGAAGTTGAGGGTGCAAGAGAGTAACTCTCTCCTCTTGCTCTCTCTTCTCGGTGGTTTCTCACAACTCGACACCTTCTCATGTGGAGATGGTGGCTTATAAATAGGCAAGGAGAGGCATGGCCACTTCCCCGATTTGTGGGATATGACCACCGACGCTTAAGGGTACCATACTCTTCTCTAACCGTGGATGTGACCACCGATGAGGTAATGAAGACCATGCCTTATCCTAACCCGTGATGTGCGAGTGGGTAAGTGTGAGCCTCGCCGAAAGTGCTCAGCGAAGCTTACAGCGAAGTTTGCCGAACGAGGTCAACGGGCGGGCCTCTTAGGCGGGCGCGTTCGGCTCAGAGGCGAGCTGCGCGCAGCGCTGCTGAACTTGCATAGCGAAGTTCTCCTAATCAGCGGCTTTGACAAGCCGATCGGTCTTCCCCACTGGATGTGACCGCTAATTGGTGAAGGACGCCATGCCCTCTAGCCGCTGGATGTGACCACTATAGGGTGATGAGAGCCGTGGGCCCGCTTCTGCCGCCATTGGCACCGCTCGGGCGAAAGCAAAGCAGCTTAAGAGTTGTTCTAACTGCTCAGCGAAGCTTGTCGAACAAGCTGGGCCAACCTGGTGGGCCCCTCGGCGTGAGTTACGCCACCGTGTCGGGCGAACTCCTTGCGCGCTTGGCTTAACGCATGTACGACCGATAGGCGACGCTTGACTCATGTGGGCGAAGCTCATCGCTGGGCTTACCTCGCAGCGAGCCGCACTTGAGCTCTTGCAGCGAAGTTCACTTGAACGGGCGACTCGGCGGGCGAAGTTCGTTAGCGGCTCTTAAGCTCTTGCAGCGAAGCTCTTCAAAGCAACGACTTGGCAGGGCGAAGCTTGTTAAACAAGCCGCTTCGAAGCCCGAGAGCTCAACGAGCGACAACCTCGCGGCGGGCGAAGTTTGTTGACAAAGGCTCTTGAGTTTTAGGTGAACTCGCCAATAAGCCGCTGAGCTCGCGGCAGCGAAGTTCATCTCTTTGATCGGGGGGTTGGTAATTTTTCCCCGCCATTAAGACTTCTTCAAAGTTTTCGCAATCAAATCAAGTTTGGATATGGTCCAAACACTTTGAATGAACAGCTGGCCACATGGCCGTATGCATCTAACCATCTTCGCCCGGGTTTGCTTCCGGACGGCTCGGGCGAGGTTTTGGCTAACTCGCGTTTCGGGCGAAGCTCGACGCTTGACAGCGACAAGCCACGCGGATTGTTCGCCACCAAAGCGGTAGCGCGCGTCGATTGCATTGAATGTGATCCGACGAAGATGCTTCGCTTTCATGCACTCAATCGAGTCGCGATTTAAGCTGGCGCAGATCTCGCCTCAGAAGTTTGGGCGAGATCGTGGTTTGAACCGCCAAATCTTGGCCATTCGTATGAATGCTAACCGCCCCGCCATTCTCAATCGCTCGACTAACCGCTTGAATAGGATCGTAGAACGGTCTCGATCAAGTGAGTCGTCAGATTCAACCGCTGAGATCGCTCTATAAGAGTCGATCTCTCCCTTGTCGAGAGGCCATTGTACTCAAGATTCTTTTTCGCCAAGTTCTTACAAGGAGAACTTAACTCCCGCCATGGCTTTCAAGAAGACCGCGGTCAAAGGAAGGAGGTCCACTTTCTCCTCGCGGATGCCGACGCCGTTGTCGCCATGGCCGCTACGGCTCGAACTCCTCCGTAAGTTTTGGAGATGAGATGAACATTCATCGCTCATTTGGGGCCGCTTCTTCGCTAAGTCTCGACTTCGTTTAATTTCGCCACTCAGCGGCTTTGTGTTTTCAGCGAGCCGATTTGTCGCAGTTTTGTCTCGCCGGGCGAAGCTTTGCCGATTAGGGCGAAGTTTTTATGGCTCGCTCGCTGCGGCTAAGCTCGCTGGTAACCGACGGCGACGCTCGCCTCGCCTGGTTTTGACGCTACTAATCTTCTCGCTTTGTACTCGAGGAGGTCCTCCTGTAGGTCTCTGCATTTGAGATCTTCCCGAAGAGGCCTCTAATCAAGGAGGAGGCACCGCTTTGAGGCGCTGGCGCCGCTAAGAGAGGCTCTTTTCCTGCTAGGCCTTCAAATTCCGGAACCCATCGCGGCTTCGATGATGAAGGGGAAGAGCTAATCGAACTCCACGCCGGGTCGCACACCCCCAACCACAAGCAAGCTCGCTTCCCCGATCCGCCAAAGATTGAGGTCACGGATGGAAGCCTGCTGACCACGACGGGCCTCCTCATTCACTCTCACAACATCCCGACCCCAGCATCGGAGGGGTGTCCTCCAGCCAGCTAGAGAATGCTTTAAGACAGTGGTTACCGCCATTGGTCTCGGATGGGGAACCCTTAATGTCTTCCGCCTCCCTGGTAAGCCGCTTAGGAGGTTCAGCGGTTGGGCGGACCGGCCGGGCCATGCTACCGGACCTAAGCTTGCCCGGGAGAGCTGGACCGCTTGGAGGGCTGGTCTTTGATGACCCGCAATGATATGTAGCGCCTCATAGGGAAGCTCGAGTCAATAATGCGGAACGCTAAGTCCGCTAAACGCATATCGGAGCAAGAGGCGCATTGTCGCTAATTTTCGAGAGGCAACGCATTGGCAGCCAAGAAGACGGGGCTTACCCTTCGAGGACCTTCAACGGGAGAGTGCCGCTCATCGCGCTTTACCAAAGAGTTGCAAGTCCTCCACGCTGCTGCTGCATGCAAGAGGAGGCTTCCATTGTCGTGACTCTCCGAGGAGAAGCTTGAGAAGGACGCTGGCTCAGTCCGTGCAGATCGGGCGGAGGAGTTAGCCGATCTCAAGGTTAAACCGGCCTCTTTACTTGTTAGATTATACCGACTAGATCTGGAGCCCTTTCTTGATTTTGGGACATTTTTGTTTCTTTGAACGTATTGTCATAACTTTGTTCGAATGTATTGTCTCAAAATCACTTGATGAATGTGGCTTTGTGTTTGTTTATCCCTTTATTGTCTTGAGCACCTTCGAGAGGGTTTGATGAAACTCGAGCTGACTTCATTATTAGGCGAGCTCAATCTTAGCGAAGCCAGCCGCTATGCAGCTCATGCTCAGCTCAATCACTTGGGTGCTACGCCTTGCAAGCTCAAACCGCTGGGAGGCGAGCCCATCCTTAGGCGAAGTTCGAGCCATGGGTCGGGCGAAGCTGTATCTCGAGGAGGCTTGGTTCGCTTCTTGATTCGCGGCTCCTCCGCTGAGGCTTTGACCAATTTTGAGGCTAGGATGTAGCCTCTTTGTTAGGTCCCATCGCCAACTTGGAAGGGGCTATAAATGGTGGATCATCTTACCCACATTTTGCCACCCTCATCTTCTTTCTTTTCCTGGCAAACCTATGGCCGCGCCGCCAAGTTCGGTCGAAGTGCCTCTCAATCGTGCGAGATCACGAGATTCGCCAAGAGCCACCCAAGCTCGTGGTCATCCCTTGAGGAGCTCCGCGATATTCCGGCCAACCAACTACTATTAATCGAGAAGGAAATGCTTGAGGGCATCGTTTCAATCAATCGATGGCTCACCGAACCGGACCGCGATAGGGACGCTGGAGTCTTGAGTGCCGTGTTTCGCAAGACCGCTCGGGCGCTTGAAGTGGCGCTTGAAGAAGGACCCCGGTTTCTACGAGTGAAGATTCCCGACAAATGATCAGGCCTCTTGCAAGTGAATCTAGGTAGCCGCGATGCCGGTTCGTCTTTGACGTTGTTTAGGCTTCAATACATTTCTATGACTTCGCTTGCATGTGTTGTCATAACTTTGTTCAATGTATTGTTGTTTAGCCCCCGCGCGATGCCGCTTTATGATGCCTCGTGGATCTTGTGCAAAAGGTCACCAAACGAAGTTCAACTCCGGGAAGCTCAAATCATTCGTGGTGGGCGAAGCTCGCCTCAGCGAAGCCCAACCATTTGGGTGGCGAAGCTCGCCTTGGGCGAGCTCAACTGGCTTGGTGGGCGAGCTTCCTCTCAAGCGAAGCTCAAACCATTTGGGTGGCGAAGCTCTCTCAGCGAAGCTCAAACCATTTGGGTGGCGAAGCTCTCTCAGCGAAGCTCAAACCATTTGGGTGGCGAAGCTCGCCTTTGCGAAGCTCAACCGCTTGGGCGAAGCTTCTTTGGGCGAGCCCACGCTATTTGGCGAAGCTCGTCTTCGATAGCAGCCACGCGGTCTTCTCCCCGATGGGCATCGCATGGTCACCGCATTAAATGTGAGCCGACGGGGCTTCGCCTTCACACGCCGACCGAGCCGCGATTGAGCGGCGCTTTGATCCGCCCGCTCGCTATGCGAGGGATCGCCAAATTGCGCTCAACCGATCCGGCCGCCGAGATTTATCTAAGCCGATGAATCTCGACCGTAGAGACTCGCCTATATAAAGCGCTCGTCTCTCTCGTTAAGAGGCCACCGTGCTTCCAAAAATTTTCCCGCTTCGCTTTTTTCAAGAAAACCCGAGATTTCCACTTTGACCGTAATGGCTCCCAAGTCGAAGAAGACCACCTCCAAAGGGAAGGGGCTTGCTTCCTCTTCCGCCACCGCTGCCGCTGGCGCTGCCGTCGCCGCTTCTGCTGGTAAGGTGGTGGAACTAGGGGCGGACAGATTCCTGTTCGTCCCTCGGTGGGCCTTGTCTATTCAAAGCAGGTCCCATTATATCGGGCGAGGTCGCTGACAAGCCGGATCGCTTTGCCTTTGGCGAGTTTCGATTGTTTAGCGAGGCTCGCACGCACAAACGCGGTCTTGCTTTCAGCAGGTTTTGCCTTTTGTTAGCGAGCTCGATTGCTTCGCACTAAAAGGCTCGCCTCGCTTCAAAGAGTTGGCGAAGTTGGCTCGCTCGCTTAAAGAGTTGGCGAAGTTGACTCGCCTCGTTCAAAGAGTTGGCGAAGTCAGTCTACCGCTTCAGAAGAGTTTGGCGAAGTGGTCACCGCTTCAAAGAGTTGGCGAAGTTGCTCGCCCGCCTAAAGAGTTGTCGTCTTTTAACACTCTTTCATTTCATTTTGCGCCTACCTTTTCCGATGAAGTTCTTCCCTAAGAGTACGGCTATTATCTCACGGCTGCACGGGTTTCGGCCTCCCTGTTTCCTTCCTTGACCCGTGCCGGCCTTTCCATGCCGATCGAACTCCGGACTTATGGGCGACGCGTATCCGAGGGACACTATCCGACGCCGCGAGAGTTGACCATCGATGCGCGATGCAGCAGCGATCAGCCAGAATAAATGGTGAAGCTCGACTTCATGTTCGGCGATGCCATAGTTGATCCTTCACCACGCCCCGGGCGAAAAGCAAATGGTTATGCGAAGTTGGCGAGGCCCGATATTTCTTCCCCAAAGATGACGCGGATTTTTAGTCGAAGCACGCCTTTCGCCTCCTTTAAAGATGAACTGACTTGACTCGGCCAGATGGAGTCACTTGCGGAACCTTCACGCGTTCCAAGGCGGGTACGGGTCGACGGTTCCATCGAGGCGGACCGCCTTCATCCCGGTCTTCGCGAAATGAGTTCCCTATGGGAAACGCCGACGGGCGAGATTTTCCACACCGCTTCTTCAAAGGGAGGACAGCTTCTCCAAAGGATTTCCGCTACCGTGGGTAATGCTTCATCTACGGGCAATGTCCTGGTGGCATAGGATCACCGAAGTTCGCTCAAGCGGAGAATTCGATCTCCAAGGATTCAGACTGCTCGGGCCATCAGAGCCACTCAAAGACGCATTAAGATTCACGCCTCGCGCCAAAGCATACCGAACTCTACCGTCCGGACAAATGTACCTTCTATACTAACGGGGAGTTAGGGTTGGCTCTTCACGAGATGCACGGCATCGGGTTCACATGGGGAGTTCCCATATGAAGAGTAATGCCTCGCCAAATGGAGCTCGATCATCTTTCCACCCATTTCAAGTGGTGGAAACCCTATGGGAGCTCGCCACTACCACATTTGCCCGACACCCTGTCTCAGAGACCATAAAGGCAAAGAAGAAGAGGATCACGGATCACCACAAGAATTACATCACCCGCTCCCCTCATAACTAAGACAGAAGAGGCCCATTCTCCCGCTGGTCGTGTGCGACGGAGACGATCCTGCCTCGAGGGTGGCTAATCTGAGACCATAGATCACTTAATGAAGGGGATTTCGGGGACTACTTTGCATCCTACCACTCATCGCTGGGACTGATCTCATCCAAGGCCCCCGCGTGGCTATTTAATGTTGTGGTTGAAGAGGTGTGTGGTGCCCACGACTCGCTCGAGGCGCATCCCAAGGATGTCGCCTATCCGCCGTCCTACCGGGCCATCATATGCAGACCGGTGGAAGTTCCGCATGACGGCCGTGATACGAGTGGACTCTGAGGTTGCCGCATTTTGTCGCTCCTTTGTTGAAGTAGACGGAGGAGAGGAGATTGCCAAGACCCCAACCTCTGGATCGCCTGCCATACACATACCGGATGGCATGGTTCGTGTTGCAATCGCGAAAGTGCTTGATGAGTGCCCCTGCCGGGCGCGTCAGAAGGCGGGACTGCTCCATTCCTCCGCCGCTCGAGACTTGTTCCCGGAAGTTCCGGATGTCGTGGAAATGAGGAAGGCGCCTCCTTCTTTGGCGCCACGACTTCTTCCTGTTTCTCCTATTTCTGCGTGGTCACGGGCGAAGTCTCCGATGGTTCTACTACGGACAAGACACCCTCTTAACTCTTGGTGGCTTCTGTGGTCGGTCAATATACGCACTGGCTACCATCTCTTTCGCACGGGTCACCATGCCTCTTGAACCCTACCTTCCTAGCCGCAAGGCCAATTTGATAATGCACTGCTCTATGTCGGGAATATCAACCCTCTGAAATTCAAGGGGTTGGTAGACGGAGCGGCGCGGGTTTTTTGACGACCGGTTGTACCGGTGCGCCCGAGTCGCCTCCTGAGGGACCGAAGTTCTTCGCCACTGCTCACTCCATCGCAAGTGGTATCGGCGTGAGTACTTCCGAGGGGTTCACCTATATACTCGTGGTTTGACCGCACACCGACGAGAGGTCGCCTCTGACACCTCGCCAGGGGAACGCCACCATATTGAGGAGGTCCGAATTGATCTCGTGAGGGAGGAAGTTAGGTGACTCTCAGCCAGGGGTCTCAAGCACTTCTCGACCGAGGAGTCCTCCGTGCCGGGGCCGACACTTCTTTCACCGAGGCTTGGGTGATGACTTCATGTTGTCCTTCCACACTCCCTACGCACCCCACTCGCCCCTCGGTTCTCAAGGGCGAGAGCTGGGTCCCTCAAGAACCGGTTAGGGCCGGAGAGCCGCTTGAGGGGGCTTGGGATGCCACCGGCCGGCCGACCGCAGATGCCGACACACCCCACCTTCACCTTTCGCCAAGCTGGCCCGAGGGAGGAGGGTATAAGTCCTTCGGGTGAGAGGGTGGCCAAGAGGGTCCGCCACGAAGAGGTTTCTCCTTCCATTGAGCCCGCAGAATACATCGGGGTCTTGGTGGTAACGCGACGAGCAATGTGGCGCTGACCCTACCCGAGCGCGCCGCTTTCCGGAGGTATGCTCGTGTCCCTCTTTTGTTTGATAAGTTGTGTGTGATTAACTCGGGCTTTTCCCTTTCTTTCTCAGGTACAACCGGCGCCACCGCTCAAGTCTCTTCGGAGGATGAAGAAGGACACGCTTCGGATCCTGAAGTGGTCTCATCCCACGAGGGGGAGGAGGGCGGAGGAGACGCGCTTGCGCCGACTGGCGAGGAATCGGCCCAAGTCGAAGTATCCCCTGTCGAAGAGGGGGCGGCTATTCAAGATGAGGCGCTCGCTCAGGGAGGGGCGCTCATTGGTGAAGAGGGGTCCGCCCAGGTAGAGGAGGCCCGGGAAGTGTCGACTATATGGTCGCCGCGCCAAGACTTCCGTCTCGGCCCGCCACAGAGGATATTCCTCTCTCTCCTCCCGCTCGTCTCAAACGGAAACTCGTGGAGGCTACGATCAAGGATCTTCGTGACTCTTCTTCGATGATAGCGCCCAAGTGGTATTGGACGGAGGTCGCTTGGTGAGCTCAAACCCATGCGGAAATGTACTCGGGTAACTCCGAGTACTTTGATCGGCGCTGATGCGGCCGCCATTTCAACGGGCTGCATCGGCAGTAAAGAGACGCCGAAGAGTTGATTGCTCTTCGCTTCTAAGAATCTCTTGACTTGGCCTCGAACGCTGCAATCCATCCCCGGAGGAGCGTGGCGCTTCTTGGACTGCACTCATGGCCGCAGGCCGAGCCGACCGCTAAGTGGAACGGATTTCCGCCGATGGCAAAGATGGAAGAGGAGCCTGTTGCCCTCGCCTCGGGCGGACGCGACCAAATCCATATCGAAGCTTAAGGAAACCATTGCCAAACCGGCAGCCTTCCTAGTCGCCAAAGAGCCACTGCGGAGCGTGCTTTGAAGGAACTGAGGAGCTCGAGGGTCACAAAGAATTGGTTATTGCTGATTTCGAGGAGAAAAGGTGGTCTTGAAAAGACAAGAAGGGAGCTCCACAATGCCGCTCTCTCACCAAGAGGACATCCGAAAAGGTTCTCACTACTCGAGGAGGAGCACAAGAGGGAGATTCGGATGCCGAAGTCGCGCTCTTTAAGAGATTTTGACCTCCAATTTGAGTGTACCTCCTCTTTTGTAATCCGCCCCTTCCTTTATTATAAATGAGAAGCGACTTTTCTTTCATGTCACTTGATTGTTTTGTCTCAATGACTCGTACACGCCGTCCTTGGTTCTCATCTTTTGACCGCCTAATTTTAGGATTTTAAAGAAACCCTCACCGTTAACGGATTTGATTTGCCTTTACCGACATACCGCTTGAATCGACTAGCCATACTATTCCCCTCAAGATGATGAGTTGTCGAAGTTTCTTTAGACTCAATGCTGTAATTTCTCTACCCTTACCCGTATGAGGCGCCGGGTTAATTACAACCGCTAAGTCGTAATCGTCACGTTGTTGATTGCAATGCCTCGCCTCGTCGACCGCCACCGCAGAGTGGTCGGGATGAATGTCGGCGGCACATCACTTGGTAGGCCAATGTCGACGACAACGCCATTCGGGAATGACGGTGTTAGGATAATCAAATCGCCCGTATGCACTGCCTTGTGACGCATTGATTGATATAGTAGCTCATCGCATGGTAGGCTACCATCTTTCATCATTCTAATAGAATTAGAATGTGCGAAAGGACTGCCGCTCGCTGACGGTGAGTGTGACGATCGATCTAACTATCCGAGGTACTCGCTAACATGATAGTTTTGAGGACCCGCCATCCTATTGACGAGGATTGAGGGGGTTTTGTCGAGGTTTAGTGTTAACATGACCGAGTTAGTTCGACCGGCAACTTTGAGGACCCACCATCCTATTGACGAGGATTGGTAAGTGATTTTGTCGAGGTGTAATGTTAACATGACAAGGAGATAGTCCCGCCATCCCTGGGGAGGATCGACGAGGAAATATGGAGGAACTATCGAGGTGATTGTTAACATGATAATTCAGCTGAGTTTGAAAGAAGACTACTGATAGTACTTCTTCAAGAATTTCCTGATGGGCATCATGATCTTATCGCCGCCCAAATTTTGACGAGGCGCATAGGCTCCATTTGAATAGATCTGCTTTATCACAAACGGACCTTCCCACTTGGGTTGGAACTTTCCTTTCTTCTTGAGTTGAGGATCATTGCACGGACGCCAAGACTAACTCTCGCCTTCCGAAAGACCGGTGTCCAACTTTGGGCCGGTTTTGGAACCGGCTTGGTAAAACTCAATGTGTTGTTGAGCCTTGCCGATTCTCGCCTAATGCCTCTAGCTCATGCGACGGGCGATGATTCTTCACTGCCATCCCCGCCAGCGACATTACACGTAAGGATCGGATCTGAATCTCAAGTGGTAGTACGGCTTCGCGAACCGTGATACTAATGAGTACGGTTGTACCGGGAGTAACGGATCAGAGCGACACGCCATAAGCTTTCCCTCGAGCTTTTCATCCCGCCGCTAAGGATGTTAGCTTAGTTAGGATCTTGATGATCGCCTTGTTGAAGGCTTCGCTAACCCGCTATCGATGGGTTATAAGTCGCGGATGATGTGTTCTCAGATTCTAACTTGTCAGCGTAATCGGTGAACGCGACTAACGAATCAGCGTCCGTTGTCGCGGATGATGCGCTCGGGACGCTGCATCGGTATATGATATGGTGCCCGATGAACCTTATCACGCCGCTAGTCTTGACTTCTCGCAGAGGTACCACTTGGAAAAGTAGTCTGTTATCGCCAAGATAAAGCGATGCCCCTCCGACGGGCGGCGCTTATGGCCCGACAATATCCATGCCCCATGTCTCGAATGGCCATGCAGGTCGCCGGATGCAAATCTCAGCGGCCGCCGATGTAATTAGCGCGGATTTGACACGCCGCGGGCGCCGCTTGGCATAGGCAAAGATCGCTAATCATCTTGGGCCGCATAGCCCATTCTTCGTGAAGCATCCCTGAGCTTGGGTCCCTGCCAGGGCGCCGCAGTACCATCATGGGCTTCCCTCAGAGGGCCTCCTGCGGCTCCGCTTTAGCGAGGCATCGAGCAAAGATGCGCCGCATCGCACCTTCGATACAATGTTCTCGCCGCCGAATCGAAGTAAAACTCTCGCGCTGCCGCTGGAGAGAATCCCGCCTTTAGCGCCCTAGCATACCGTAGCGACATAGTCAATGATCGGGAAGCGCCAGCCTCGCTCCACTGTCTCAGGCTCTCGAGTGGTTCACTTCGAGCGGACTCGCCTAAGAGCCGCCGCTCGCTAACGGTGACGTATCGGGCTCGCTCCTAGCGTTGAGCCAAGTTAGTCGCCAATGAAGCTAGAGCACCGCGCAGTTCTTGGAACGAAGCACGTGCTCGAGCGCGAAGTCGCAAACGATTTGGCTATTTCGATAGCCGCCGGTGGCATGGAATTAGATCATCATTCCTAACTTCATACTCTCCGCCATCCGCCCGACGATGAGCCGAGAATCGCCAGCCTCGAGGTGCTTCACCCCAAGTCCTTGGCCGTGCTGAGTCCAATGAGCATCGTGATTGCATCACGCGTTGTTGGAGCACGTCCGCTAGAGAGAAGGCTTGGGGTAATACGTGGTTTTAAGGGAGACCAAGACTACCCCCACTCTCGCCACGATAGCCCCGCTAGTCCCACCAGACGCCGCTGGCCGGGCAGAGCCGCCACCCTTCTCGCCGGGGTCGGTTGACCTCATGGGTTTGGCTCCGCATGTCTTCAATAATTCCGCTTGACCTCGACGGGTGGTCGGCCATGAGATCGCAGATGGCTTGCCCTTTCGGATTTCGCATGCATGAAATGGATCTCCCACCGTGGTCGCCATCTTCGCTTCGGTGTAAAATATCCCTCGATTTGTATTATCGAAAGTTGTTTGTTACAAATCAAGAATTGGCTTTTACAATGTACGGCGGGAAGGCCCTTCTTGTTTAACGGGTTCGCTGGTAGCGTAGCCTCGATGCTTGAGTCGAAGCTTGTTTCCCTTGACGATCCGACGACGCCGCTACGGGCTTCGACGCAGAAGCTCGAGCTGCTGAGTTCGGTTCTACCCGAGCTTGCTTGGAAAGGGCTACGATGCAAGAGTTTGCAAGAGCTCGAGAGCCTCCAAACGAGAGTTCGTGATGGAGTCTACTTCAACAATCCAAGCCTTTGCTCAATCGAAGTGAGGGTGCAAGAGAGTAACTCTTCGCTTGCTCTCTTCTCGCGGTGGTTTCTCACAACTCGATTGCCACCCCTTCACGTGGAGATGGTGGCTTATAAATAGCAAGGAGAGGCATGGCCACCCGATTTGTGGGATATGACCACCTACGCTAAGGGTACCATACTCTCTAACCGTGGATGTGACCACCGATGAGGTAATGAAGACCATGCCTTATCCTAACCTGTGATGTGCAGAGGGTAAGCTGTGCGAGCCTCGGCCGAGTGCTCAGCGAAGACAGCGAAGTTTGCCGAACGAGGTCAATCGCGGGCCTCTTTATGGCGTTCTGCTCAGAGGCGTGCCGGTTGCAGCAGCGCCGCTGAACTTGCATAGGCGAAGTCTCCTAATCAGCGGCTTTGACAAGCCGCATCGGTCCTCCCTCGACTCGCGGATGTGACCGCTTAATTGGTGAAGGACGCCATGCCCTCTAGCCGCTGGATGTGACCACTATGGTGATGAGAGCGGTGGGTCCGCTTCTGCCGCCATTGGCACCGCTCACCAGCGAAAGCAGCGAGCTTAAGAGTTGTTCTAACTGCTCAGCGAAGCTTGCAACAAGCTGGCCAACCGTGACCCTCGGCGTGAGTTGCGCCACGGCGTCGGCTTAACTCCTTTGCAGCGTTACGCCACGCATTGTATCGAATCGACAGGCGACGCTGGACTCATGTGGGCGAAGCTCATCGGCTGGGCTTAATCTCGTGGTGCGAGCGCACTTGAGCTCTTGCGCGAAGTTCACTTGAACGTGGGTGACTCCTCGCTGGGCGAAGTTCGGTAGCGGCTCTTAAGCTCTGCAGCGCAGCTCTTCAAAGCAACGACTTGCAGGGCGAAGCTTAAACAAGCCGCTTCGGAGCCCGAGAGCTCAACGAGCGACAACCTCGTATGGGCGAAGTTTGTTGACAGCGCTCTTGAGTTTTAGGTGAACTCGCCTAATAAGCCGCTGAGCTCGCGTGCGAAGTTCATCTCTTTGATCGGCGGGTTGGTAATTTTTCCGCCTACCAAGCTAAAGGCTCCGCTGCTTTGAGCTTGGACGCGCCGAGCTATGCGCTTTGAGCTTGGGACGCTGGGCTGAACCTCCCGCTTTAGAGTTTGATGCGGCCGAGAGCTCGCTTGGAGCTTGGACGCTCGAGAGCTCCGCTTAGAGCTTGGGACGCTACCGAACGCCTCCGCTGCTTAGAGTTTGGACGCTGGCCGAGCTCTCGCTTGAGCTTTGGACGCGCCAGAGCTCCGCTTTGGAGCTTTGGACACAACGAGAGCTCTGCTTGAGCTTGAACGCTGCTAAGAGCTCCGCTTTTGAGCTTGGACATGCTAAACCTCGTTGATCTTATCTTTGTGTTTGTGATTCCCACCGCTTCCCTCGTGTTTCAACCGTGACTTCGCTCAACGATATCTAAGTGAATCGTGGTTATCGCTGATAAAATTTGATGCTTACAGACCCCCTCCAAAGTTTTCAAAGCTTCTGCTGGATCGACGAAGCTTTTGGAACACTTTGGACTTCTCCTTTTGTTTGATCTTGAGGAGGTATTGCTCTTCATTTTGTCTTCAAGAAGTTGTGCTCAACTTTGGAGCTTGAAACGCCAAGTAATACCTCTTGAAACGGGGTGATCTCCGCTTATTTTTGAGCGGACGATAAGATCCGCTTTTAGAGTTTGGACGCTGTGATGAGGTCCGCTTTGAGTTAAGACGGGCGATGAGGTCCGCTTTGGAGTTTGGACGCTGGTTGAAGTCGAACCGATTTGGTTAAGAGACGGATCTCAAAGTGATTCTTTTGCCTAAAATCTCGGAGATTTGATGGGTCAGGCCCTATAAATAGACCCTTGTCAAATCGAAGCCTTACGTACTTTTTCCCAAGGAAATTGCATTTCTTCTTTCTCCCTGCGGATCATCTCCAATCTCGTGATCATTTCATTGCTTTTTCTTTTTCTCGACGAATGTCTCCTAAGAGATCGACAAATAAGTCCAAGAAGATCAAGCCTCGTTCGAGCACGCCGTCATTGATCACGGCTGGCCTCGGCCGAGCCCCTATAGCCTCAGACACCCCTTGCTCATGTAGTTTCGACTTTTACATAACTTGTTCTCAGTTTTCTCTTTCGTGGAAGCAACTGGAACGATGAGCAGCTCGCTTTTGAAATGGAACGCGGATCGAGCATCCTGCTTTTGGCAATGAAACGCCGAGTTGACACCAGCGAGCCAGTAATGAAACGCCGGAGTCGACACACTGCCAGACGAAACGATGGATTGATTCGCTGCTTAATTAAACGCCGGATTGATAACCCGCTTTTGGCATTAGACACCGGGTTGACACCG
>WHSE01000444.1:0-16019 GCA_012295165.1 Asparagus setaceus | reverse complement strand
TTCGCCAATCCGCCCGTGAGTACAATGGCCAATCGAGGAATAATCTACTCTCCAAACATCTCCTCTAGATCGGTCTCCTCAGACTGATCTTCCAATCAACTGAATGTGTGGACCACACCTCCCTGTTGTCTACGGATCCTCCCATCTCAGAAATAGTCGAGTCGGAATCTGCCATGCCTGCCAAAAGCCATCCATTAGCATCTAAGGGTACCCAATGAATCTAATAGGAATATAGATATTACAAAAATATCGCGGAAAGATAATCCCTCCACAACTGGTGTTTGACACCGACTCAAATCATTCCTAAGTTCCCTTGGTATTCTGGGTAGGACTCTTAAGGTGTCAACATGTTCTCTGATACCACTCTGTAATGCCCCAAGAGGAACATAAAAATTGGGCATGACCCATCCGTAATAAGGAGGGTCGACCTGTTCAATTTTTACATACACTTTTATGTATATATACAATAATACTGAAGAGCAAAATTAAAGCGACGGAAATATATACAACACTCAGAATCACAAGGTTGACAGCAGAGTCCACAAAATACCAGATTAGCAGAAAACTAAAGGGAATAATAATATAGTACAAGTCTGATAATAACTACAATACACATTAGTACAAATCCGATAAGTCAAAAGTACTACAAAAGTAAATACAGAATAACTCCTACTTATGATTGCCACGGGAGCTAATCTTCTATGTCGGGGTCTGTGATCCCCTTGCCCTTGTCAACTGTATGACCGCGAATGGATGCAAAAATAATAATAGGCCTAAGGCCCAATAGGCAACCATAAAAATCTCTGTACAAGTACAAGAAGATAAAGGGTAGTTACCAAAGAGGTACATGCAACTCCAAACCAAATTGAGCCCCGAGATTGGCGCTTCCTATCATCGACTACGCTTCTTGCACCCGTGACGGCGTAAGACGGGGAGAGAGAGTCTATCCGGGCTAAGAGCTCCAAGATTCTTTTACAACACGTAGACCCGCATGTTATATCGCCGGGGTATGACGATCTTTACTCCATGCCTTTCAAACAAGGAGGCAGTAAGAGGTCCTTCTGAAGCACACGAAGGTGAATATGGTGCCACCAGCCCGTCCCAAGCTCTACGATCACCGAGAATGGGCCACTTTTGGCCCACAATGATTAATAATGACGCAATGAAAACGCCAGAATGCCACGCGGTCAAACCCACGCGAAATTATATGCATCACCTCCGTTAGCTGTATCCTTCGCCACATCCTCGCCATTCGAGACATGGGGAATGGACGCTGTAGGTCCCATTTTTCTCCGCCAGGCTTAAAGGCGACGGCTGGTTTAGAAGGACATCCCTAATTTCCTCTGCTGGTGGGCAATCCAAATAAAAGAAGTCAAGGCGAAAACCGGCCATCAAAGTTATCAAACACCATGTCATCTATCTATATGGTGTCCCGAGACGGATCGTGCATGACAACGGTCCCCAATTCATCGTTAATTCTTCATCGATTCTCATAAAAGTTTAGTAATACAAGATGTCCATCGACCGCCTATAATCCAAAGAAGAAATGGATTAGCCGAGGCATTCAACAAGACGATTATCAAAATTTTGTCAAAGCTTGTGAAAATAACAAGCTTGACCGACGATAAACTCGGTTAGAAGCATCGCATATCGCAGACAATCAGACGACGCCAACAGAGCTATCCCACTCTCGGCTCACGTGAAGGTTGCCCTCCGCTGGAAATCCAGATTCCGCCACTCGCAGACGCCTCTTTCAACAGAGAGATGACATCAAGAACAACATAAAAATGTCTCAAGAGCTTCGAGATGTTAGATGAGAAGCGCCTAGAGGCTCAATAATGCATTGAGTTCTATCAAGCTGATGTCGAGGGCTCTTCAACAAGAAAGTTCGACAGAGAACCTTAAGGAGGGAGATTCGCCCCGCCAGACTACCGATAATTCTCAACTCCAAAAGAAAGGTAAATTCAACCCAATGGGAATGACCGCTTATAGTAGACACAGCCTATTCAAACGGTGCATATCACTTATCACCCGTAGATCGCACTCCAAACTAATGCCGATAAACGGAAGTTCCTCAAAAGTACCACCCTTAGTACATTCAGATAACCTATTTTGACGGAAGTTCTCTGAATATTTTACCCATTTCTTGAGGATAACCCTAAATAAATTTTTCCTCCAAAATTCTCCTCACCGACAAATTCATTGACGGTGGGCCCACTAAAAATCTCCCCGGTCCCACCACCAAGAAAATCCCTCTCATTCATTCCAATTAACGAGAGGTCCACATTCAAATTTGTTAGCTGATTCTATAAAAGTGAAAGCTATCCGATTCTTTAAGACTCTCGATTTGAGATCCCGCTCTTAGCTTTTTCTCACGGAAATAGAATACATTCTTCCTTTCCCACATTTCACCTCGAGATAGAATACATTCTTCCTTCTCCGTATAAGAGATAGAATACATTCTTCCTCTCTTGTTCTTAGATTCTCGAGTGGAGATCCCACTCTTAGTTTCATCTTTCAAGATTAGTTTCATCTTTCAAGATTCTCAAAATGGAGATCCCATTTTAGTCTCTTTCAATCGAAACAGACAAAAATCCTTCCTTTCCAAAGACCCAGATAGGAGACAAGATCCTCCTTTCCTCCATCAATAAGAGATAGGATACAAAACCTTCCTCTCTTATTTCGAATTCGTGAGCTTCCAGAGATAGGACACAAAACCTTCCTCTCCACTGGCAAGAGATAGGATACAAAACCTTCCTCTCTTATTTCTCGTGATTCGCTTTACCCTGAGATAGAGACAAGATCCTCCTTCCTCTCCACCGCAAGAGATAGGATACAAAACCTTCCTCTTGTTCATCCCTTACCCGAGATAGAGACAAGATCCTCCTTCCTCCACCCGCAAGAGATAGGATACAAAACCTTCCTCTCTTGTTCATCCCTTACCCTGAGATAGAGACAAGATCCTCCTTCCTTTCCACCTTCTGAAATAGAATACATTCTTCCTTTCCCACTCAATCAATCTTATCCCTGCTCAGTCGCCTTCTCCCACAAAAGAAGGCACCAAGGTTCATCTTGGGAATTTGATCCCAAATCCTAAGCAGGATAGGTCGAGGCCTAGCACGCTGCCGCGGTTAGTCTTCCCGTGAAAGACGAAGCTCTACGTGATTCAACATCGAGCATTAAGTCTAAGAGAGTTTCATCTTTTTAGCATAACGTTGTGTGTAGAACTGATTTAGATAATCTACATGCTAGCCCAACTCAAACCAGAGTTGGTAAAGGCTCATCAAACCCGCTGGGGTCGTGGGCTAATAACCCTAAAGCCAACGCTGCCTGGCTTAGTCTTTTTTCCAATTAAAGAAGACACCGTGAGTTTGATTCTGGGTATTTTATCCCAAGCCTAAGAAGGATAAAGCCAACGCTTCACATGCTAGCCGCTTAGTCTTTTTCCGATTGAAGAAGACACTGAGTTTAATTCGGGATATTTTATCTCGGCCTAAGAAGGATAAAGCCAACGCACACGCTGTGGCCTTAGCCTTTTTCCGATTGAAGAAGACACCAGAGTCCGATTCGGTATTTTATCCCTGCTTCTAAGAAGGGATGAGTCTATGTGTAATCACGTGGTCTCTTTGCCCGTAGAGTAATGAGCCTATGTATTCACATATCGTGAGCACTAAGTCCGAAGAGTTTTATTCTTTTAGCACAACGCCACGCGGCGAACGGATTTGGACAATTCGACGCCAGCCCAATTCAAACGGTAGTTGGTAAAGGCTAATCAAACCCGCTGATGGTCGAGGGTTTGCCAAAACCTTAAAGTCAATGCCTCACACGCTGCTGTCCGTAGTCTATTCCTCGCGTGAAAGATGACAAAGCCTACGATTCAACATCGTGAGCATTAAGTCCGAGAGAGTTTTATTCTTTTAGCACAACGCCACGCGGAACGGATTTGACAATCCGCGACGCCAGCCCGATTCAAATCCAGAATCAGAAGGCTAGTCAAATCCGCTGATAGCCGAGGGTTTGCTAAAATCCTGAAGTTGATCAACGAGGGGTTAAGCGAGCAATGAACTTCATTTATAAAGGAATGTTGAGACAATCGATCAAGCAAAGTTATGATAATACATCTAAACAAAAATCACAACGACGCGCTGAACAAAGAGTAAAAGTCTCGAGACCAAAGCAATACATCGACTTCATTGGCGCATCTAGTAATGTGAAAGAACGAGGTCGCCTTTGACGGGCGCTAGTTTTTCCTCCCCTCGCCGAACTCCAAGCCGCTTCCTTCTCGTTCCTCTTCGAGTTCGCAGCGAATAGCGTGATGTTCCCGACGATCGCCGAGGATTCTGCTTCACGCCCGCTGACGCCCGACTTTGGTGCACTCCACGCGCTGAAATTCTTCAAAGTCTTCTTCCCCTTGAACGGTCCCGATTCCCGTATGATTGATACGGGTGGTACAAGTCTATCTCGACGCCGCAGTGACGCCAGCCATATGAGTTCGCGAAAATAACCTCTTGCTCGATATTCTCTTCGCTAAATGCTCACGAAGTTTTGATCCAAGCTCGATGAGTCGCTCACCTCATTGCATGAATCAAAAGGCTAAACTATCCACACGATACGCTAAGAGTTAGCCACCGTGAGCCTTTGCTCACAACTGCTAGCCACCGAGGGCCACCGACACGAATTTCCCCAAGCTACTCAATATGAATGGGTAGAAGACCATAAAGGTCGCCCATCTAACCTCCAATAGAGATCGCTTATTTCAAACCATTCTCCAAAACGAAGGAGACCCATCACGTAACCGAATCGAATGGAAGCAGATTTTGGCCCGGTAATCTCACGATAGGTTGAATCCGGGAAGTGGTCCCTAAGATTAACCCAGGCCTCCACCCATTCTATACTCAAGGGTTGGGAAACCCCGGTTTCACTGAGTCGTGAGGAAGGCACGATCTGACGATGGAAGCCATCCGACTCATCATTCAAATTATGATAGTAGGCTCAAAGGCCGGGTTTCCTCCTCATGTGTTTGCCTCATCATGTTCGCTTCTGCGGAAAGAGGTATTCTCCCCGATGACCTTAAGAATCGAGACTTGATATTTGGAGCCTTCAAAATAGACGAAAGTAATCATCGAGCATCCGTCTACCACAAGAGAACAAAGAGTTAATGATCATCTAGAGGAATATCTTAAAAGAAAACAGCGTGAAGGCGTAGAACTCTTTCTAAACCTATGAGATTGAGTCACTTACCTTATAACGCACGATTTCATCCGTATTGAATACTCGAGAACGATAAATATAGTCGTGTAAACAAAGCTGCAATATATCCCGCTCTACGTAGCATGGGTACGTGATGAAATCGCCCCGCTAGAGATAAAACTACCTTGAAGCCAATCCCCACGGCGAGGATTTCGCTCTTCCCAATCGCTTCACTTAAGGAGAGCTGGTTGTGGGATACAACGATATATATATGAAGGAAACGCCGGGCGCACCACCAAAAGAAGGAGGGCGCATTCACGCCGGGCAGGCGAAGCTGGATCGACCCTTTGAACATGAGATCTTCGCGACATCTAAACCGCAAAGAAAACGAATAAAGTCGATATGCCGCTGAAAATCAACAAAAGGCATCGAAGAGACCGCTGTTCCATAATCGGTGTAACAACCAACGCACCGACGGGCCAGCCAGTATCACTGGTATACCAGCCGCTACCAGTTCGACCCAGCGCAGTCAGGCGCCCAGTCACTTCAGTCGCTTCAGTAATACCGGGCGCTACCAGCAAGTACTCTCAGCGGGCACTTCAGTTTCGCCTGTGTCAGCCACGCTTATCCGGTTGCCGGGCTAACATCGCTCTTCCGCCTTTGATTGGCGACCGCTCATGCACAAAACAAAACAAAAAAGAGAGAAAGAAAAGAAGAAGAAGAAGAAAAGACGCCGTGAAAACACTCGCATGTACCTCGTTGTTTGAGAGAGATGAGACGGCGAGACGAGATGAAAACAAGAGAAAAGAGCAAGAGGGGGGCCGCCTAGGTCGAGGCAAAGGAGGATCACGGTATTTATAACAACTCCTAATGGCCTAATCAATTCCAATTAGGACTCTAATCAGCCCCTAATTAGAGTCCTAATTGGAACCCTATCCTAATGGAAAATAGTGCCAAATCAACCGCTGATTGGCTCCTACCCTCCGCCATATTTGGAAAGATTCTCAAGACTTATTCTACAGATAACACTCGAAGGCCCCCATCGACGCCAATCAACGCTCCGCCTAATCCTACTCCAAATAGGATTACGAGTATAAACCGCTTCCTAATTTGTCGAGGTTCCCGAAGAATATTTCCACAAAAATATTCTTAGGATAACTCGATCGCGGGATCACATCGACATCAACGGCCGCCAATCCTACCTCAAATGATTACGAGTATAAACCGCTTCCTAATTTGTCGAAGTTCCCTAAGAATATTTCCACAAAAATATTCTTAGGATAACGCGATCGCAGGATCACATCGACGCCATCAACGCTGCCGCCTAATCCTACCAAATAGGATTACGAAAGTATAAATTGTTTAATTTGTCGAAGTTCCCTAAGAATATTTCCACAAAAATATTCTTAGGGATAACGATCGCGGACGATCGATGCCGCATCAACGCTGCCGCCTAATCCTACCCAAATAGGATTACGAGTATAAACCGTTTCCTAATTTGTCGACAAGTTCCTAAGAATATTTCCACAAAAATATTCTTAGATAACTCGATCAGTATGATCACATCGACGCCGCATCAACGCCGCCTAATCCTACTCCAAATAGGATTACGCAGTATAAATTGTTTCCTAATTTGTCGAGGTTCCCCAAGAATATTTCCACAAAAATATTCTTAGGATAACTCGACATGGATCACATCGATGCCGATCAACGCCGCCTAATCCTATTCAATAGGATTACGAGTATAAACTATTTCCTAATTCTTAACGAGAAGCCCGGAGAATATTGCTATATTCTTAAGGATAACTAGATCACCCTCAATTTCCTCCCACCGTGGAACCTCAAAGAGGGATAAATCAGACTCCAACAAGGAGTAATACAAGAATGACGCTTCACCAACGGTTGTCGTCAAGGATTCAATTGATCAACGCCGATCCACGAAGATCGCGACGGCCAACCTGCACTCGCCGAAAGTGAAGGATAGTTTACGCCAATCAACGCTGTCAGAAGGAAGAATTCCCCCACCAACGGAGAAGTGTCAGAAAGGTGGGGTGGTCAATTGAATGACAGCTTCACCAACACGAGCCAACAGAAGAGAACTTAATCGCCACAGCTTGAAGTTCCAACAACGGTCAAGCAATAAATGCAAGACCGTGAACACCCCGCATCCTACAAAGCACCGGAGAACCCGAGAGGGTTGGAGGAATCAAATACTAGAGCTAACCTATCGACTTCGTCAAGATCCACAACGTCGATAAAAAATGCAAGATCGTAATACCTTCAATCCTACAAAGCACTAGAAAGACCGAAAGGAGGGAGAGATCAAACACCAAGGTCATTCACAAGTCCTATCACACCAACCAAGGGTGAAGGTTTGATCATATCCAAAGTGTCCTGCACTGCCAAAAATTGAGACTAGAACACTTTGGAGGGGTATCCGAGCGCTGAAAATTGCTTATCGCTAATTGCAGACTCGTGGACGGGTTGACAACCGATGACCCATCCGACAACGCGATCCGTAATCGCCGACGACGCGGGTTACGCCAAGCAAAACGCATAAAGCGAAGTCAATCGCTTGGGTCAAAGTTGTTTCCATTGTAAAACTTGAGAAAATTACACTTTGATTCTCGCCAAAAGAAATTTAAATAACTTTCACAAACTCAATAAAAAGACACTACAAGTGTAGATCTCTTGTTTTCGACTTTGCCCGTACGGGACGCCTGAATCCGCGGGACCACCGAGGCAACATCGCCGAATCGACGGTTTAGTTGATGCTTCGCAGCGAAACAAGAACTTAAGCAAATATCTTAGCAAAGTAAGATATCTACTTTCTCAAGAATAAGTCAAAGCTTAAACTCGAGGAATCTCCTCCGCAGGATCGTGTTCTTGAACTCCCGCTTGACTGATTGCCCTTTCTCGATAGCCGCACCAAGTGGACGGGAGGGTATTTATAGTCTTTGGGAAACGCGTCTCCAAGAAACACAAGTGTCATAAGTGCTTGACATTTATAGTTAGCTACCGAAGCCGTTCGCTGCTAAGCCGCTTCGCCACCGGCGAGGTAATGTAGGTCGCTTCACCGGCGGGCGCAGGCGATGTGGGCCGCCGCTAACTAGCGCAGGCAAAGGTCGATCTCCAGTTGTAACGGTTTCGCTTCGCTTTTAGGCACGATTAAATGCCTAAAATCACGACTTAGTGGGCGATTTTCGCCAGATAACCGCCCATTGAAGTAGCCGAACGCTCTCTACATTGATAAAGTCAAGGGGCCCCACTCCATTGATTTAGACCCTTCAAGAGCTCATTTCAATATTCGGTGTTCGCCTTTGACGAGACACAAGTGTTCGTTTATAGCGTAGACACATCAAGGTGTCTCGCCGCGGTGAGGTAAACAAGTGTCTCGCCCGTAGGCACAACAAGTGTCTCGCTTTGTAGCGTAAGATAACAAGTGTCTCGCTAGTAGCGACAAGCAGTGTCTCGCTTATAGCGAGGTGAAACAAGTGTCTCGCACTATAGCCAGACACAATCTTCCCATATGTTGACTTTTTGAGATTTCAACGACGTTGTCCTTTGATCTTCTCATAATTTAGTCATATTTGGGGTTCTTCAGCAATTTTTGATGCCTACAGATACCCCCTCCAAAGTTGCTTCTGTTCAACGTTGAACTTTGTAGAAGAGGCCCGTGTTTTGCTTCAGCTTAAACCCTCGGTACGCCATGTCGCCTATCCATATTCTCGAAGTTCAATAACTGCTGCATTTGTATTTGAATGGATTGAAATGTCAAGTTTATTTGGACTAATCATCTTCATCTTGAAGGTCACCACTGGGTTGTGATCGATTTCCGTGAAAGCTTCTATATGGAATATGGAACCCATTTGTTTTGAATATACCGCCTTGAGCCTCAGAGTTGCCGACAGCTTTGGAATTGTGTCCTCTTGGGCTAAAACGAACCCGCTTGTGTTTTCTCACAAAACAACCCGCTGTGTTTCTCGGGGCTAAAACGAACCCCTCGTTATTGGAGTAGACCTCTCATTCATAAAAGGAATCAAGAGGGATTTTGATTATGGTCTTAATCAGAGGAAGGTTTGACCAGATAGGAATTTTGAGACAATCCTAACCGCCTAAGGTTTGATCGCCAATTTGAAGTGGACCCTCGCTCATGGAAGGAATCGCAGGGGATTTTGGGTCGTCCTAATCAGGAAGGTTTGACCAGATAGAATTTTTGAGACAATCCTAACCGCCTGAAGGTTTGATCACAACTGAAGTGGACTCTGCTCATGGAAGGAATCGAGAGGATTTTGACCGCGGTCCTAATCAGAGAAGGTTTGACCAGATAGGAATTTTGAGACAATCCTAATCAGAGAAGGTTTGATCGCCAACCTCGTGGACCTCTTTGCTCATGGATTATCCACCCCAGCCTTTCTTTGCAAAATCGGGTCGCATTCATTTAGAATAGTTTATACTCATATTCCTATTGGAGTAAGAAGGAGGAGCAGCTTTAACCTCTTGTACTCATCTGAGGAGAGGGAGCAGCTTTATACTCATATACCGCTTGAGTGAGAGGGAGCAGCTTATACTGTGATACCGCTTGAGTACGAGGGAGCAGCTTATACTGTGATACCGCTGAGTACGTGAGGGAGCAGCTTTATACCGTGATACCGTCTGAGTGTCTGAGGAGCGCTTTAACCTCTTATACTCATCGGAGGAGAGGGAGCAGCTTATACTCATATACCGTTTGAGTGCAGGGAGCAGCTTTATATCAGATAATTGCTCTGGAGTAGAGGGAGCAGCTTATACTGTGATACCCGCTTGAGTACGTGGGAGCAGCTTATACTCAGATAATTGCTTGAGTAAAGGGAGCAGCTTATACTGTGATACGGCCGGGCGTCGGAGGAGCAGCTTTAACCTCTTATACTCATCGAGGAGAGGGAGCAGCGATACTACATACCCGCTTGAGTGCGAGGGAGCAGCTTTATACTCAGATACTGGCTGGAGTACGTAGGGAGCAGTTACTGTGATACCCGGTTTGAGTACAGGGGAGCAGCTTATACCGTGATAATTGCCTGAGTAAAGGGAGCAGCTTTATACTCATATACCGTCTGAGTGTCTGAGGAGCGCTTTAACCTCTTATACTCCATCTGAGGAAAGGGAGCAGCTTTATACTCATATACCCGTTGAGTGCGAGGGAGCGCTTTATACCGATACCGGCTCGGTACGAGGGAGCAGCTTTATACTCAGATACCCGCCGGAGTACGAGGGAGCAGTTTATACTCAGATAATTGCTCTGAGTAAAGGGAGCAATTATACTCAGATACCGCTCTGAGTGTCGGAGGAGCAGCTTTAACCTCTTATACTCATCGGAGGAGAGGGAGCAGCTTTATACTCATATACCGCTTGAGTGCGAGGGAGCGCTTTATATCAGATACCCGTGAGCACAGGGAGCAATATATCAGATACCGCTTGAGTACGAGGGAGCAGCTTTATACTCAGATAATTGCCTTTGAGTAAAGGGAGCATTACATCAGATAATTGTCAAGTGCGAGGAGCAGCTTAACTCTTATACTCATCGGAGGATGGTATCATTCTGCTTATTTCTGCTGCTAAGATGCCGGGCTCACCAAGGCTTGATGATGGCCTGAGAGCTAAGCAATCCTTAGTAGGATGGAGGATCCTCCCGGCACGACAGATTTAGGGTCCAAGTCTTGTCACCTCTCCTCCCGATTTGTAATAGGTGGCAACTTGATTTTGTTGTTATCAAGGAGGTGTTTTAAGATGATCGAACTTCTTCGCCTCTAAAAGAGTATGTCCTGGAATTGATGAAGCTTTTTACGGTCGTGTTAAGCGACGTGACAACACAGCCACATGATGCTTTCCTCTATTACGAGAGAAAATTTACTCGAGGGTCAGCCACCTTTTCGCCTCTTTCAAATTTTCCTTTTGTGGAAACGCTCGCTTGTTCTCCTCGTATTTTTAGGTCTTTCCATGTAGTCAAGCGGATGACCCCATGACTTCCAACAATTCTATAGAAAGATTGTTGTGGCAAGTCTTCAAGATGAACTCTTCAAGAATGGATCTCTCGCATTCATAGCTTTTATTAAGCGCTTAACTAAAACAAATAATCGCCTCTCCACTCTTCCGCCATCCAAGAGGGTTCCAATTGAGACTTCGTGTCGCCATCGGCAGTTGTTGAGGAACAAGCTTTCTATATCATTCCAACAGCTTGATGCTACCGCCTTGAGTCTTCGATACCAATCGGCACTCACCAAGGGTTCCAACGAATGACCGAATCATCAAAGGCTCATTTCCGAGATCACCCCAAATGAGACTTGAAATAAATCAAGTGTCGTAGGCTAACCACTCACAAAGGTGTGAAATTAATCAAATCAATTTCTATGTAAGGGATTGAATCCCACTCTTCTGATATGGACATCGATACCACTTTTGACTTCGTATGACATCAAAGCATTGATTTTATCTTTAAGCTCTTTCATCTTTTCGCCATCATCCTCCCTTGTTTTGGATTACTCAATAGGAAGAATTGGACCATTTCCACCTTGAGCACCAGATGCGCCTTTTGGAGGTTGATCAGAAATGTGTTCATCAATCTCCGAATCATTGTCTTCGACATTATGGGCATTCATGGGTAACTCCACCTTGTTGATCGGATTCAGTGGTGTTGATCGGATCCGTGTTGTTGTGCAACCGTATGGGTTTGCAATTCCTCATCTATTGCATGGCTAGCTCCATCTCTCATTTCTCGCCTTAAGCTCTTCTTTGCTTGGCTAAGGCTTTGTAACATTTGAGCCGTGACATCGAGTAATTGCAAAGCTCGGGATGGTGACCAACACTGACATTGTGTCATCTATCACCAATTGATGTCGGAAGCTTCGCCATCGATGATTCTCCTCATGCATCCTTCTATAGTCGATATGCTAGTAGTCGCAATTGTAACCGACATTCTCTCGAGAAATCTAAGACCCAACCTTTCCTCCAGAGTGAAGTCGTGATCAGATCCGCCGCCGGTCCTTTCCTTTGTTCACCATGTTGATAGTCACTTCTGAAACTATCAAATTGATGGATGATCTCTTCTTCTTCGATGTCGCCTTGATCGGTTGCATCTTCCGCTGTCGCATGGGAAAGCCGTCAAATCAAGCTCTTTTGTGGTGAGCTGCCGACTCGTAACGTGCACATCCCGATAACAACGCCTTAATCAATTTTGCACATGAGCAAGAACAATCTATTTCGCCGATCGTCTCTTTCGTCAGTGTTGCCACCCCCACCGATGATGTGGTTGTGTGGGTTATTACAAATAACATTTCCACCCCGCATGTAACTTGGTTCTTGATCGAGGACAAGTCTTTTGGGGCATCACTATTAGAAGTTGCTTTACATGAATAATAAGCGCTTGATCGCTTTTAGTGACTTTGCTAATCACACGCCATTTTGTCTTTATCGCCAGACTCACGTGCTCTTAGGGATACTCAAACGACGCGAACGGGAACTCTTTAGTTTGGTATAGCGCCCGATGGTTTCGAACATTTCAACATCACCGATTTGGGTACGCACTTCAACCTCGCCGTTGTTCATGGATTGAGTGATCCAAACGCTCCATTACCGGTGTTTTACTTTGGTTCTCGACAGGGACCAAGGCGATCAACACCGAAATTGAAGGCTTTCCGTGACTTAACTGCTGATACCTCACCGAGAAGTGGAAGAAAGGGGCGAAAAGTCTATTTTTGATAAGGCATGGAGGATCGCCACCGCTGGCGCAGGCGCTTCATCGTTTCACCGGGCGAAGATGCTTTACACCGCCGTTGCTGGCGAAGGGCCGACCGTTCATCGGGCGGAGGCGCTATACCGCTCTACCGAAGGTTGTCATGCAGGTAGACTCTTGAGCCAATTTTTGAGCGACTTCGACCCAAATTTTGTGATTTTGGGTCCATTCCTTGATGATTTCGATTCGCGCTTCTGCTAATAATGGCACGCATATCAGCAACGCCGCACGGTTTTGGGCGCCTTCCTGTCAACCGGTCCTTTTGACGAACCCATTCTTCCTTGGGAGGAGTGTTGACGGATTGAGGTTGAGGCGTTGTAACTTGTCGACGCCTCATCACGCCGAAGTTCGTGGTTGTAATGAACTCCGCCTCGCTGATTCCATGGCCTTGCAAGTTGCTCGCCATTTTTGACGCTGTTCTCGACGCAGCCCTCTTCGCCGAAAGCAGCTTGAGATTGTTAAATGACTCCTTCTTCGAAGGAGTCAACTTGAGCAAAGCTCCCATTGAGATCCTCCGATGTTTAAGCGGGTGAGGAGGACTTCTGATGAGGAAGAGGAGAGTTATTCTTCAACTTGGCTTGATCGAAGAAGTAATCCACCATCCACCATGAGGTCGGCTTGATCGCCGCAGGCAGCGACACAACGATCTCGAAGCCGAGACCGTATTCCCACCGTCGCCATCGGTTGGGCTCTAAAGTTGTTTCCATTGTAAAACTTGAGAAAATTACACTTTGATTCGCCACAAAAGAAATTTAAATAACTCTTCACAAACTCAACAAAAGACACTACAAGTGTAGATCTCTTTGTTTTCGTGAGGACTTGCTCGCGTACGTGACGCTGAATCCGTGGGACCATCGAAGCGAGCGATCGCCAATCGACGGTTTAGTTGATGCTTCAAGAAAGGAAACAAGAACTTAAGCAAATATCTTAGCAAAGTAAGATATCTACTCTTTCAAGAATAAGTCAAAGCTTAAACTCGAGGAATCTCCGCGGTGGATCGTGGTTCTTGAACCCCGGCTTGGATCTCGATTGCCCCTTCTCGAGCAGTCACTTCAAGTGGGATGTAGGAGGGTATTTATAGTCTGGGAAACGTTCTCCCAAGAAACACAAGCGTCATAAGTGCTTGACATTTATAGTTAGCGTACCGAGCCGCTCGCTGCTAAGCCGCTTCGCCACCGGGCGAGTAATGTAGGCCGCCACGGCCTGGTGCGTAAGATGGCCGCCTCGCTAACTAGCGCAGGCAGGTCGGATCTCCACCGTTGTAACGGTTTCTCGCTTTTAGGCACGATTAAATGTCCTAAAATCACGCCAGTGGGCGATTTTCAGCGATAACCGCCCATTGAAGTAGCCGAACGCCTCTACATTGATAAAGCTGGGCCCCATCCGCATTGATTTAGACCCTTCAAGAGCTCATTTCCAATATTCGGGTGTCCCGACTTTGACACAGTTGCAGTGTCTCGCCTATAGCGACACATCAAGGTGTTCCCGGCCGCGCGCAGGCAAACAAGTGTTCGCCGCGGGCGCAGGCACAACTAAGTGTCTCCGCTTGTAGCGTAGGCACCAACAAGTGTCTCGCCGGGCGCAGGTATAACAAGTGTCTCGCTAGTAGCGACACAAGCGGTGCGTCTCCTTATAGCGAGGCATTGCACAAGTGTCTCGCGACCGTGAGCGCAGACACAATCTTCCCATATGTTGACTTTTTGAGATTTCAACGACGCTGTCCTTCGATCTTCTCATAATTTAGTCATATTTAGGTTCTTCAGCAATTTTTGATGCCTACATCGACGTAACGATGAAGTGAGTCGACAAGGCGACGAAGTCAACAAAACGACGTATCGGAATAAACCCGATGACGAAGTTCGACGAGGCGAAGTTGACTAAACTCAAACGCCGACGAGACGGAATCAACCGTATTTAGTCCATCAACGCAATGAGCCGATTGAGCTGAAAGTTGATCGGATACGGACTCAAACACAACGACGCCACCGAGGAAAATTAAGACGAAGAAAACAAATAAAACGCATTTACGCTAACCTCGGCCAACTTCTTCCGAGCCACCGCCACCATGGCGAGCCACCGGCCACCTTCCTGTCGATTCCGCCAAGGCCGTTTCACTTGGTCCTTCTTTATATAATAGGGTCTTTCTCATTCAGAGGGATTTTTGAGCTGGATTTTTGTGGGATTTTTTCGAGATCTCGATTTTTGACATTTGTGAGAGAGTTCTCGGCCGATCAAGCCCGAAAGCACCGCCGGAGCACAAGTTCGCCGACGCCGATCTACAAATCGCGAGGTGTTTAACCGGTCGTGACTGCATTACCTTTTCGGATAGCGCCGGATTTCTCCTAGTAGATTTCGCCCGCCGATCCTCTCCTTCGTGGAGTGTGATCCCGCGCGCATCCTCTCCTTCGTGAGTGGGATCCCTTAGGCGCTTCGCTTCTTCGTGGAAACGAGCCCCTTCACGCGTCAGAGTTCTAGAACCCGGTTTTCACCGATCGAATTGCGCTGTGGTCCACCGGACGAATAAAAGTCCCCGCACAGCGAAGAACCCACACAAGCAAGGATCCCGATAATAGAGATCCGAGCTTGTTCATACAGAAGAAGTTGTAATCTTTGTTTTCATTGTACCAAATAAAAGGCATTTTCTTTTGTTTGAATTTTGTTATAGGCGAACGGTTGTAAATAAGTTTAAATAACAATGAATAACAAAGCAACTTTCCTCGCAACACCTTCGAACATCTCACCAATACCGATGTCGAGTCCCAAGCAGAGGAATCAAACGAATAACCATCCCTATCCGGAATTGGGCAATTGGTCATCGACTATCCAAAGAACATTCCTCATCTAAAGAAGAGACGATCCTAGTCCTCTCCTCAATCCATAATAGTTATCGCTTTCTGGCGCGGTGGCGCTTTGGGTGGAATTTGAGGACTTCTACCAAACAGACCCTCCCCGCAAGGATGTACCCCATCTCTTCATTAGACTCTCGTGACTTCCTGATCAGATCTAAATAAGTGAGCCAAGCTTGCCATTGCCATCTCGCTTCAAGAAGTGATTCGTAGTG
>WHSE01000443.1:0-16030 GCA_012295165.1 Asparagus setaceus | reverse complement strand
TTAATTGTGCACCCGGTGCCCTTCTAACAATTCGTGATCCGTGGAAACCCTGCTCGAACTACGACGCAGTGGCTCGCCTTCAAGGAAACGACGCACCAGGGGATCACACTCAAGCGAGAGGATCGCCGGGATCGCACTCACGGGGAGAGGATCACGAGCGGTGAGATCTACTAGGAGAAATCACAATATTCTCAGAGTCAATTCGAAGTTCGCTTACCGCTGGTTCGTAGATCGACGTGCTGCCGGGTGCTCGAACCGTAGGCCGGGCGCTCGTGGATCTCACGAGGGCTCTCTCAAGAATATCGAAAATCCAACTCCCAAAAATCCACCCGTAATGAGCATCCCCCACTATTTATAGGAAAACAAGAGGAGAGGGGGGCTTTCGACGACCATTGGTGTCCGCCTTGTCGGACATCAATGGTCCGCCTCGCCGACATCAGGGTGTCCGCCTCTACGGACACCAATGGTGTCCGCCATTGTCGGACACCAAACGGTGTCCGGTTTCGCCGGACGCCGCTTTGGCTTCTGCTTGGTTTATGGACTTTTCGCGACGCTTATTCCGATCTTGTCGCCGTTTCTAAGTCCGCGGTTGGTTCACTTGATTGGTTTCATCCCGCCAACGATTTAGGTGACGACGGTCAATGTTCAAACCGATCTCGCTGACGCTTGAACCCGACAATCTCGGCGAAGCTTTGCTTGTTGGATTCATTCCATAATACGTAGCCTCGTTGATTCGCGACGCTTTGTTGACCCACTTCGTGTTCGCGGACCCGCTTTACGGTTTATGCATAGTCAATCGGGCGGGTTTGTCGAATGGGTTGTTGGTTGTTAACCCACCTCACGAAGTTTCGTTCGCACCGATAAGCAATTTTAACGCCACAGATACCCCTCCAAAGCGCCTCGGTCTCGATTTTGATGAGTCCGATGCTTTGACATGATGAGCCCTTCACCCTTCGACGGCGTGATGGGACTTGTGAATGACCTTGGCGCTTGATCTCTCCACCCCTTTCAGCCTTTCCGCTTTGTAGGATTGCCAAGGTATTACGTATCGCATTTTTGTCCGACCGTTGTCGAGATCTTGACCGTAAGCTAGATAAATTTCTTTTGAGATTGGCTGCAGATTTGATTCCTCCACCTCTCGTGTTCTCCTGCTTTGTAGGATACCGGGGTGTTGCGGTGTCGCATTTATTGCTTGACCGCTGTTGGAATTTCGAATCAGCTAATTGAGTTTATTTGTTGTTGACTCGCGGTCGGTGGATTGTCGCCCAATTGACTATCGAGATTCCTCCGATCGGGAAGTGGATCCAACCGCTGATCGGTGAATCTTTCGTCGACGACGCCAGCCGTTGGCGCCGCCATCAGATTACTCCTTGTTGGAGCACGATTATCCTCGGGAGGAATTCTTCCCGATTTGTTCCAGCCCCCAATTGTTGACAGGTCTCGGCGACACGCATCTAATCGACATCGATACGGGGGAGTTCTTTCCGTAGAATGCTTGTTCGCCTATATAAGTCTCGCATTTATTAACTTTTTCCACAATGAGGGAATCGAAGTTATCTCCTTAAGAATATGGTAGTATTCTCCAGAACTTCTCGCTAAATTGGGAAACTCATAATCCTAGTTGGAGTAGGATTAGACGACGGTTGATTACGCCAATGCAATTGCGGATCGAAGTTATCCCTAAGAATATTTTGTGAGAATATTCTTCCGAACTTCTGACAAATTAGGAAACGCTTTATACCGTAATCCTAGTTGGAGTAGGATTATATGACGCTGATTACGCCGAATTATCCGCATTATCGAAGTTATCCCTAAGAATATTTTTGTGAAAATATTCTTCCCGAACTTCGATAAATTAGGAAACCGCTTATACTCATAATCCTAGTTGGAGTAGGATTATACGACGCTGATTGGCGCCGACGTAATCCGCATTTATCGAAGTTATCCCTAAGAATATTTTTGTGAAAATATTCTTCCGAACTTCTCGATAAATTAGGAAACAGCTTATACTCATAATCCTAGTTGGAGTAGGATTATACGACGCTGATTGACGCCGACGCATCCGCATTTATCGAAGTTATCCCTAAGAATATTTTTGTGAAAATATTCTTCCGAACTTCTCGATAAATTAGGAAACAGCTTATACCGTAATCCTAGTTGGAGTAGGATTATATACGACGCTGATTACGCCGACGCTAATCCGCATGACATCGAAGTTATCCCTAAGAATATTTTTGTGAAAATATTCTAAACTTCGATAAATTAGGAAACAGCTTATACTGTAATCCTAGTTGAGTAGGATTAGCGACGCTGATTTCGCCGATGGGGCCTTTGCAAGGTGTTATCCCGCCAATAAACCTTCGACTCTTTCCAAATATAGCGAGAGGATAGGCCGCATTAACGACTGATTTGGC
Organism: Asparagus setaceus; assembly: GCA_012295165.1. Taxonomy (NCBI): domain Eukaryota; kingdom Viridiplantae; phylum Streptophyta; class Magnoliopsida; order Asparagales; family Asparagaceae; genus Asparagus; species Asparagus setaceus. The sequence goes on along the minus strand of WHSE01000443.1, from coordinate 13,616 downwards.
CTTGTTTTGGCATCCAATTAAGGTTTCAATCAGGCTCCTAATTAGGGGCTGATTTGGTTCCTTTTGGATATCTAATTGGGCTCTAATTAGAATTCCTACTTGTTGCCAAATAAGAGTCCTTATTCAAAGAGGATTGGGTCCATATGGGATTGTTATAAATACCCACCAACCCTCCTTTCTCCTCACCTAGGCCGCCCCCATGCTTTTTTCTTGTTTTCATCTCTCGCTCGCCTCATCTCTCCCAAACAACGAGGTACATGCACGGTATTTTACGACGTTTTTTCCTTTTTTTCTACTTTTCTTTTCTCTTCTTTTTTTTTTGTTTTGTTTTGTGCACGAACAGTGTGCAATCAAGAAGATCGGAGAACGACGCCGATGACGACGGATGGCGATAATCGGCGCATTAATTGACGGCGCAAGGCTGGCGGTAGCCTGGCGGCTCGGCGCACAGTCGCACTGGCCGAAATTCGCTGCCTGGCGCCATGCTCATGCTGCTCTGGCGCACTAAAGCCGCTACTGGGCCGAGCTCGGCGCTGGCTCTGGCCAGCCTGGCGCTGCTCGGCGCACAGTGCCGCTACTGGCCGAAGCTGGCGCTGCTCGGCGCCAGCCGCTACCGGCCGAGCTCGGCGCTGCCCGGCGCTGCTTGGTCAGCTTCATATGGGTTGTTGCACCGACAGGGTCGGGTGGTCTTCTTCGATCCTTTTTGTTGATTTTAGCAAAGATATTTGATTCTATTTGTTTTCTTTTGCGCCATGTCGCCGGAAGATCACGCTAGCCCGAGGAGCCGATCGCCTACTCCGCCTCGCGGATGACGCCACCATCATTCACGGTGAGGTTTTCATGTTAAATGGCTCATTCACAATTTGTATTTATAAACCGCATGGCCTTGATTCCTCCTTCGGGAACGACCATATAGCCTTGATCTCTCCTTTGTGAGGATCGACGCCAGATAGCCTTAATCTCCTTCGTGAGGATCGACGCTATATTTCAGCGACGATGAGGAGCGATTCGTGCACTATGATCGATGGATAGAATACGCCGCCATTTTATGTGATGAGGTATATTATCCCATCAATCCATAGTGCTCGGATTGATCTTCCCATTGTAAGGCCGTGACTCTACCTCATGAATTTCGTGGAGATGAATTCAACGCCTTTATATATATGTTTGCCGGTTTTGACTCATTCTGATTTCATCTTTTTCGCTGAGTATCCTCTCGCGCGCTTCCTTCGATGCGCTTGACGGACGCCGGTGACCAACTCTCCTCTCGATGATCCTACTATTCTTATTTCGCCTCAGCTTAGACCGGATATCATGAGGTGACCCACTTGGTACTTGGGGAAGTTCTCATGTGTTGAGGTCACGATGATCGATACCACTCGAGAAGATCACCGGTTCTTTCTTTGGGTAAGACGGACTATTTATTTGAGACTGCCGAGGACCCTGACACTTTCATTGAGAGTGAGCAATGGCCGCACAAGGACGATGGTGGATTCTTATATCTCCTTGGGTTCCTCGCACCGTTGTTTGACCGAAGTTACGCCATCGTATGCCGCACGGAAAATGTCGGTGCCTCATGCAGGAGCGCGGGATAAGATTCATTGCGGTTTATCACCCATCACGGTTCCCGCTCACTCGCAGGTCGGGTTATCTGACCGCACCCCGGTATATGGGACCGACTCTCCTCGTGATGAGCATTGCCACCGGTCGACTTTGAAGAACTGCCTTTGCCCCTGGGACGGAGATGCCGATCCGGTCATAGATTCTTCGGCCGGGTTCATTCCGCAGATAAGCTTTGGTGGACTCGCCCGACTAGTCACGCTCTTGGCCGATGGGGTGAGGACCTTCGTGCTCGGTTTATATGCCGCTCGCCACCATGTATGGGCTCCATCAGATCAACCACTTTTTCGCTTTATCGAGCTTTATGATCCTCGATTCAACACGCTCTCAAACTGCATGGCTAACTTGATTGGCTCCGCATCTAAATGTATCGGGTCTCGGTTTGCCTATGGGAAGGATGCTCTATCGTGAATATTTCCTTCCGCCGAATTGATCGACCGAAGGCTACCTCGCCGACCGCTATGACACTCTGGGACCTCACGCGTTATTATCACATTGCTCTAGCACGATAGAGCCGCCAAGAAGAGGAAGTCGATTATAAGCCTAAAACAGTTCGCCATTATTTGTTCAAGCATCCGGAGGGTGACGATGAGCAGATTTGTGAGCCGGCTCCTTCTACCCCTTCGAGGTTAATGCGCTGATCGAAAAGTCCGGGCTAAGTCTTATACCCCGAAAGTGGCACAGAGCACTTCAAACAGGACCAAATTCTCGACCTTCTTATGGCATGCAAGAAAACGATCCGCCGATGACTCTTTAGCCGGCTTATCCGTTAAAGAAATGTGTGATGCCGGTCGCCTTAGCGACGCTTTGCCCTTAGAGGTGCTCTATCCCCGCAATCAGCCTAGCTCATAAGAAGGAGTTATTCTTCTTCCTGATGGTGGCTAACATTCATCGGGACTTCCAAATAGCCATCGCTTTCACTCAGAGGAAAACAAACCGCCGATGAGATTCTCATGTCAAGGTGGAACCGCCAGACACCTATTTGATGGCTTGGTTTGTCCTTCATCGACTGATATGATGACAAATAAGCTTGCGATCCGTCATTCCTTTATCCAATCTTTAGAGAAATGTAATGGGGGGCCGGATTTTTAGCGCATGTAAGCAACAGAAATCCACAAGGGTTGGGTTTTCCGTGTGTTTTCCTGCTCGTCAAGACGGGAGTCCTTGATTGATGAGGAGAGACATAAAATGAACCGGACTTTACTTGACGTTGGTTGTTTTAATTGGTCGACCAACATCCCGATTCGCTATCTTATTTCGAAAGTGAGAAACGAAGTGCTACATTGTGCCTTACTTCCCTTCTCGCTTCGCCGCCGGGCCTTCTATGACCAGCCTTTACGCTGGGAACCCGAACCGAACTCCTGACCGCAGCCGTTTGATCGATGGTGTCCGCTGGTCGTGGAGTATAGCTGGTTGTACCGACAGCAATTTAGCCTTCCGTGCACCGATCGCAAGTTGGAGTCGACATATCTATACCGCAGCTTGGCTTTTGGCCGCTGAACTCTCGCTCTCGGAAGTCCCTTGACGAACCGGCCGAGGAAGCTTCCCGAGCTGACACTGTGCCGCCCAGAGGCCGCCGAGCCCGTAGAAGCGCCGTTGCACTGCGAATCGATAGGTCCGATGGGGAGATTCATAGTTCTCGGGCCGATACTTCGGGAGATGACCAGGAAGAGATTGTAACTCATGAAGAGGACCCCAGATTTCTCCTTTACTCTTATTATTCCTCCTATGATATCCTATTCGACTCTAAACTATCTTTTTTCAGCGACGTAAGGAGATGCGGTCCGCCTCTGTAATGGGGATAAACTCCCAATGGAGTTCCTTTTAGAAGAGACTTGTCCACGATCTCAGCCTCTCTGCACCATTAACTTGATTCAACAAGCTAAGACTCGCCGGATAGGGTAACGCTCGCTAACCCATAACCTTCTCGACATCCCGCTCTTTTATGAATTCACGATTTCCTCCCCTGCAGAGAGTTTGGGGATGCCAATTTTGATTTTCCTTCCCTCGACTTTGCCGTCCGGGCCAGGGAGCAAGTACTGAGCTATGGACTGAGGGCCCGAGTGCCAACATAGGACCAGGATTGGAAAACCGTTCGCCTAATATTGGTATTTTTCTACCCGCATTACTTGCAAAGACATGAAATTTGTTTCCTCGCAGCTTCTCATCTATACTTCACACTCTTATGCCAGCCTTTTTCATGGAGGAGTTCGAGGATTTGATGCGCGATGATTCCCGAGACGCCCTCCTCCGGCGACACCGAAGCTTGAGTTAGGAATCCCTAGGGATATCGAGTATTCCTTTGAAGGTAAAGCTCCTTCCCCGATAATCATAGGACTATTCAATTTTAAATAGTACGCCTATGATCGAAAATGTCGCCCGCTTGATAACAGACTCGCCCCGGTGACATTGAGGTCGCTATTCCTCCGTCACCGTGATCCGCTGATATGTCGGACGCAAGTGCGTTGAGATACCGAGATCGTTGATGCGCCACCGACCGCCACGGTTTCATTAGGGCAAGGAGCGCTCTTGTGTATGAATCCTCCCCGCCAATGTTGATTTTGTTTTGGGAGTTTTAACCCTTTTCCTTCTCTCTTGCAGGGTCCATGACGACTCTTCATGACTTAGTGAGAGCTTTGATGTCCGACGACGATCCATCTCGGCTTATTATCCAGGTGGAGATTCGTTCATTCTTCGCTTATTTGGCCATAGTGGTAGACACACTTCTCGTGCTGCTTTCTTCGGCCGGCCCACCATTCCTTGATCCTAGGGTAACCACGATACGAGATGCGGGTTATCCAGAGTTAGCCCAAGCCATTGCCGATGATCTCGACCATTTGGAGGTTAAGCTCCAAGGTCTGCAAGATTTTGAGGCCGCAGGGCTCTCCTCATATGTAGAGACAGAGAGGTGCTCGCCTGCCGCCTTGGCGGATGCCCGCTATTTCGACTGTTCGATGCAACAGACCAGTATCATTTGAGATTGCCGCCGGAAGCTTCATCTTGGGACATTTTCGCCTTGTGTCGCTACGGAGAAGCGAGGATAGTAGAGCTCGAACAGAACTTCGAAGCGGAGGGAGAGCTCGATCATCTTGAAGTCGACAAAGGCCAACAAGGAGGAGACTCTTGCAGCCATGTCCGAAGCTTGAGTTTTCAAAGCGGTTGGTTGACGCCGAGGAGGAAACCGAAAGACCCTTAATGGCGCCGAGGAGACTTTCGTGGCCGAAGCCAGAGGAACTTCAACAAGCTTTCCTCAATAAAGTATTCGAAGAAACAAAGAAATTTGCTCGCCACAAATTTGACGTTTAGGAAAGTTGTGTACCTTCAGTCTTTTATCAATAAAACATATTTTTTGTCCTCTTTTATGTTTTATTATGATTTTTTTATTTCGTCAAAAATAATTAACCATAATACTTATAGGATTTTTGGCAAATCCTCACCATCAACGGTTTGATTAGCCTTTACCAATTACCGCTTGAATTGGGCTAGCGTATGGATTGTCCATACCCGCTCCAAGACGTAACGCTGTGCTAAAAGAATGAAACTCTTCTAGACTTGTTGCTATGATATTGAATACATAGGCTCTGCACTTTTACCGCAAGAGATCATTCAAGAACGCTGTTACGCTGTGACTTCCCCTTCTTAGGCTTCGGATAAAATGCCCTTAATCGAACTCGTGTCTTCTTCAATCTAAAAGACTAAACCGCAACGCTGCAGGAGGCGCCGACTTTAGGTTATTGGCCAACCCCAATCTCAACGGATTTGATTAGCCTTTACCAACTACCGCTTGAGTTGGCTAGCGCATGGATTATCTCGATCCGCCCAAGACGCGGACGCTGTGCTAAAAGAATGAGACTCTTTAGACTTAATGCTACGATGTTGAATAATGAGTTTCGCCTTTATCACGGAATAGACTACCCGCAACGCTGATGAGCGCTGGCTTTATCCTTCTTAGGCTTCGGATAAAATGCCCGTAATCAACTCGTGTCTTCTTCAATCGGAGAAAGACTAAACCGGCGACGCAGAGGGCGCCGACTTCATCCCTTCTTAGGTTTCTCGGATGAAATACCCCTTAATCAACTCGTGTCTTCTTCAATCGGAGAAAGACTAAACCGCAACGCTGGGCGCTGGCTTTATCCCTTCTTAGGCTTCGATAAAATGCCCTAATCAACTCGTGTCTTCTTCAATCGGAGAAAGACTAAACCGGCGACGCATTGTTAAGGCCGACTTCATCCCTTCTTAGGCTCGATGAAATACCCCAAGATGAATCTTGGCTTCTTTGACCTAAAAGGATTGAACCGATTAAGATTGATTGAGGTGGGAAAGGAAGAATGTATTCTATTTCCTAATGTGGAGAGGAAGGAGGATCTTGTCTCCTATCTCCGTAAGGGATGAACAAGAGAGGAAGGTTTTGTATCCTATCTCTGCCGAATGGGAGGAAGGAGGATCTTGTCTCCTATCCCCGGTAAGGGATGAACAGAGAGGAAGGAGGATCTGTCTCCTATCTCGAAAGTGTTTGGAAAGGAAGGATTTTGTCCCGCTTCCAAAGGAAAGAAACTAAAAGTGGGATCTCCACTTCGAGAATCTTGAAAGGTGAAACTAAGAGCGGGATCTCCACTCCAAGAATCTAAGACAAGAGAGGAAGAATGTATTCTATCTCTTGCTTCTGAAGAGGAAGGATGTGTCCTATCTCCAGGTGAATATGGGAAAGGAAGGATGTATCCTATTTTCCGAAGGTGGAGAGGAAGGAGGATCTTGTCTCCTATCTCCCAGCATTTGGAAAGGAAGGATTTTGTCCCTGCTTCCAAAGAAAGAAACCGAAAGGGATCTCCACTTCGAGAATCTTGAAAGGCTAAACTAAGAGCGGATCTCCACTCCAAGAATCTAAAATAAGAGAGGAAGAATGTATTCTATCTCTTGCTTCTGAAGAGGAAGGATGTGTCCTATCTCCAGGTGAAATGTGGGAAAGGAAGAATGTATTCTATTTCCCGCTAAGAAAGAAACTAAGAGCTGGGTCCCACTCCGAGAATCTTGAAGGGCACGGATAGCTTATAGGATCGCTAACCCAAATTTGAGTGGACCTCTGCTCGTGGAAGGAATCGAGAGGGATTTGGCCGGTGGTTGGACCAGGAGATTTTAGTGGGCCCACCGTCAATGAATTTGATCGTGAGAGAATTTTGGAGGAGAACACAATAATTTAGGGTTATCCTCATGAAAATGAGTGAGATATTCTCTGAGGAACTTCCCATCAAAATGGGTTATCCCTCAATGTATTAAGGATAATACTTTTCGTAAACTTCCCATTTATCTAGATTAATTGCCTGGCCGCCATTCTGTGATATATGATATGCACCGCTTGAATAGATCGGTCTATTACAAACGGTCCTTCCCATTTGGGTTCAATTTACCTTTCTTTTAGAGGTGAGGATTATCGCCGCCGAAAGCAGCCGAGGACTCTAGATCTCCTCCTAGAAGGTTCGTCGAACTTCTTGTTGAAAGCCCTCGACATTCTAGCTTGATAGAACTCAATGCATTGTTGAGCCTCCGCTTCTCATCTAACATCTCAAGCTCTTCGAGACGCTTCGATGTTGTTCGGTCGCCATCTCTGCTGAAAGGGCGGCGCGGCGACGAATTGATTTCCAACCGAGAATTGCTTCACACCCAGTGACCGTAGAGTATGGGGTAGTTCTCGCGGCGAGACGCATCGCAGCGATATGCCCGTGAAAAGCCCTCCGAAGTTTACACCGCCTCGCTTTGTTATTCTTCACAAGCTTCGATAAAATCTTTGATGATCGCCTTTGTTGAACGCCCAGCCTAACTCCATTCGCCGGATTATAGGTCAGCCGACGAGACATCTTGTATCTTGAATTTTTCGCAAAACCCGATGAAGGAATTGCCGACAAATGGGGACCGCTGTCATGCACGATCCGCCTTGGGACACCGTGGTCGATAGATGACATGGTGTTTGATAAACTTGATGACCGTGATCGCCTTTGACCTCTTTAGCGGATTGCTTCGCACACTGGAGAAGTAGTCGATCGCTAGAATAAACCGATCCCTTTAACCGACGGAGGAAAATGGGACCTACAACGCCCATTCCCCATGTCTCAATGGCCGTGATGTGGCCGGATGCAACCGCCAGAGGCCGATGCAATTCGCGCGGAACTTGACACGCGCGGCATTTCCGCCGCGTATCGCCGCCATTAATCATTGTGGGCCAAAAGCAGCCCATTCTCCGATTTGATCAGAGCTTGGGACCGGCCGGCGCGCCCGATTCACCTTCGTAAGCCGGCGACCTCCTCCTCCGCTTGAAAGGCACCGAGTAAAGACCATCGCACTCGGCCCATATAACATCCGGTTTCCGTGGTCGAAGAATCTTGGAGCTCTTCTCCGATTGACTCTCTCTTTACCGCGCGTAATACCGCAAGACGAGTCGGCGATAGAAAGCGCCAATCTCGGCTCCAATTCGTTTGGTTGTATGTACCCTTTGGACACCATCCCTTTGTCTTCCTCCGACTTCATTACATATCGTAACGAAGAGTTGATGAGTCCCGACCGTGCAACTAATTGCTCGGTCTCTGAGGGTTGTGCTAACTACGCCTAACGCCGCCAGTATCCGCATGAGCCGCTCTGGGCTGGATATACTCGATGAAGAATTCTTCAATGAGTCCATCTCCACGCCACCGATGATAGGGGATCAGACGGGTTCCTAACTTCAGAGTCACCACGGACTTGCTTAACTATCAATTGTGAATCACCATACGCCGAGATACTGACCCCACTCCGCTAAGCTAAGTCCGATAAGTAGCCGCTGTATTCGCTACGCTATTGGAACGTGGTTGAGTGAATAAGACGGGCATGACATGATCCTCCTGAAATCAAGACAACCGACTCCAAATGAGATTTTAGAACATCCGGGGCACTTGCTACATTAGTAGCTCGAGAGGTTCGGCCAAATACAATCGCCATATTTGTTAGTGCGCGATGTAGTGTTGACTTCTTGAACTTCGCCCGAAGATCATCATATAGCTCAACCGCATCCGCTTGTCGGCTAGCGCTCAAGAGATCACAAATCGCTGTCCTTGACTCGACTTCGCTGTTTGAAATACAAGTCATATTGGGACAAGAGCAAGGCCCATTTCGCTAAACGCCAACTCATCTCGGGCCGGGTCATAAATATTCTGACGGATTTACGCTAGAGATAACATAAATCGCCCGTCCTACTAAATAGTGTCGATTTCAATCGCTAACACTAATGCAAGGCACCGCCACCATTGGGTATCGAGACTCAAGACCACCAATGTTCGCCGTAATACATCGCCGTTTCGCGGATCCGCCGCGCCGCCCGCGTAAGGCGCTTAACGAGTGATCTGCTGTTTGACGAGATCAGAACGCTCCATCGCGCGATGCACGAGAACAGAGGTTTAGCGGAGATACGATGGATCTCTTCAATCAAAGCGAAAGCGCCGCCCAAATAAACGACACGCCTTTCTTGTTTAACTTAGAAAATGGTTGGCACTTCCCGATAGGTTCGATATGAACCTCGGATGTACGCCAATCGCTCTTTGTAACCCCCGAAGTTCTCTCGCTGAGGTTGCAACTCTTGAATTGCCTTCACTTTGTCGTGATCGACGCGGATTCCTTTGTCGGTGACGACGAGCCGGTGAACTTGCCACCGACATCCCAAGGAAGGATTTGGCAGGTTCATCTTTAGTTGATGAGTCCGCATGAGCTCGAATATCGCCCTAAGATCTTTGACGCGGATCTCCTTTGTCACCGCTTCACGACTAAGTCATCGACGAAGCATTCGACCGCTTTCCTGAGATGATCCCGAAAATTTTAGTCATCGCCACGGGTATGCGTACCGCATTTTTGAGGCCGAACGGCATGACCGCGTAGCAATATATACCGATAGGCGCTCAATGTCGTGGTGCTGGCATCATCGGGTGCATCTTGATTTGATTGTAACCCGAGAAACCATCCATGAATGACATTCTTTCAAATCCACACGCATTGTCGACTATGACATCGATTGGAAGAGGAAAGTCATCTTTCGGCAAGCAGCCGTCTCTCAGAGTCCATACGCATCCTAATCGAACCATTCTTCTTCATGACCGACTATATTCGCCACCCAACTGATGTTGAATTTCCTCGATGAATCCCGATTCTATGAGTTTCTTTACTTCGCCAACGATTGTTGTAATATTTGGATCTAAACCGCCTTTATGCATTGCTTGACAGTGTTTGACATCCACTTTGATGTTGAGGTGATGAGTCGCCACATTAGGGTCGTAGTCCCGCATGTCCTCATAGCTCCAAGCAAACACGCCGATGTATTCCCCGATTAGGGCAATCAGCTCTTTCTCTTCGAAAACTATTATCGACGCTTATGAGCTTAGGATGTTCCTCGTCACCCATGTTAACTTGACTACCTCGCCCTAGTGGGGGTTCTCTTTGTTCAATCTATCCCCAAACCGCTTCGAGTTGATGGATCCATGGGTCTTCCCATGTTGGCATTTCTTCATCATTCTCCATAGTAGCAGGATCGATCGTAGCCATATTTGACATCAAAACTTTGAAAGCCTCCGAGGCGTCGTAATCCCAAACCAAGAATCGCACGAGTATCCGCTCTCATTGGGTGGATTATTATCAATCAACCATGAGCATTCATCTTCTCGAGGAGGATTCGTATCCCAACCCTCGCTGGTCATATCGCCTTTGAGACTCGATCTTGTTGCCAAGCTCATCAAAGAGCCTTCTTCGAGTCGGCTTGGTGCACATTCGAGAACACCACTCGATTAGTTTGAGAACATGACAATGCGGTTCAATTCGGGAACTTCTTTCGAGATTTACTGCACTTCAAACACGATAGTATAATCACTCCGGGCATGAATGCCGAGCAACCCTTCGTGTGTTGGTATGACTTCTCGTATAACGCCATCGCCGCCGATGAAAACGCCTCCTTCGAGGATGAGTCACATTATCGAGGTTCCAAGAGTCACTAATCTCAACGCTGCAGCCGGTTTCGATTCCGGCTTTGAACTTCGATCCAATTCCGCTGGAGAGCGCCACAGAATCTTCTTATCACGCTGAGGTGGTGCGACTCCCATCGTGAGTGACCCGACTTCCTTAACGGGCCCAATCGTTTTGATCGAAATTTTACCATCATCATGCAATGAGCCAGGTGCCCAAAGCCGCTTTCTGCTCGGGATACGCCAACAGATTGACCAGCACACGAGCCGATGGACATTTGGATGAAATCGCCGAGGTGTGATCTTCTTTTGAAGTCACCCCGCAGGCCGAGCCTTAGCCGACCGGCTTTGATGGTGATTCTTGACTAACGTTTGGCCTTCGTCCGAATCGTTGTTTCGATTCGGACTCCAAACTTCGGCATTTTCGGCGGCTTCTTGTCCACTTCTCCTTCTTCTACATCCAGGCCTCTGAACTAGAGCCCGTGTGTGCAGTAATGCAGCCTCACGGATCGTTCTTCAAGTGTTGATCGGTTCCGTTTGGCGGAACCAATCATTTGTTGGCGGCTTGGAGGAGTTGCGTGCACCTATTGATGAGGTTCTTGACTCTCACGGACTTCAGATCCACTTTGTAGCGACACCGTCGGTGATTCAGGGCCTTGGCGAACTCGCAGCGTCGGAAAGTGACATATCAGCGGCGATCTCTGCGTAGATCCGCGATCTTGGATGCGGAAGGATGCCATTTGGTGCAACCCGACCTTGGCGGAGTTAAGATCCTCGCCTTAAAGTTCGGGCCGAGGACAAATGGATCTTTCTTGCGGCGGAGATCATACGGATTTGTGGGGAGGGCGATGCGGACAAGGATGATAGTATGATACTCACAAATGAACCCGGATCAACTTGGATTCGGTTGACTTACGGAGTGAATATTACACCTCTGAGTTTTGGCGGTCCCTTTAGCGGTTAGCGGCGGGTCAAGGGGCGGCGGCCCCAGCTCAGGTCGAAGCGTTTTCCTATCATCGCGAGGCCTTTGACTTCTTCTTGGCGGGATTTGGATTCAGCGGCTCGACACGACGATCTCGACTTGAGACCGTTGGCTCCCAGTGGTCGCCCGGCTTGTTCAGCGGGAAAGTTGGTTTGTTATTCATTGCTCGTTTGAACTTCGTTATGCGGCCGTTGGCTACAACAAAATTTCAAACAAAAGAAAATGCCTTTATTTTGGCGTACAATGAAAACAAAAATTACAACTTCTTCCTTTTGTGAACAAACACGAGGATCTCTATTTTATGGGATCCTCGCTTGCGTGAGTTCTTTACTGTGCGGGGACTTTTGTTCGTCCGTGGACTACGCGCAATTCGGATCCGGTGGAAACCGGGTTGGAACTCTGAGGCGATGCGGGGCTCGTTTCCGCGAAGCGGCGCACCTGAGGATCACACTCCGCGAAGGAGAGGATCGCCTTGGATCGCACTCCGCGAAGGAGAGGATGGCGAGCGGTGAGATCTACTAGGAGAAATCTGGCTATTCTGTAACCCGACCCGAGTTAAACTTACCTGATTAAATGATCGGGCGTGCTTTCGTGGTGCTTTCCGGAACTGTCGTCGGCTTTCGTGGATCTCGAGAGCTCTCAAGAATATCAGAAAATCCAACTCCCAAAAATCCAGCCCGTGCAAATGAGCATCCCCCCCACTATTTATAGGAAAACAAGAGGGAGAGGGGGGGTTTTTCGGCCGGCCGGACACCAAACGGTGTCCGGGTTTCGGCCGGACGCCGTTTTGGCTTCTCGGTTTGGTTTATGGACTTTTCCGTGACGTTTATTCCGATCTTGTCGTCGTCGTTCTAAGTCCGTGCTTGGTTCACTTGATTGGTTTCATCCCGTCAACGATTTAGGTGACGATCGGTCAATGTTCAAATCCGATCTCGTTGACGTTTGAACCCGATCAATCTCGATGAAGCTTTGCTTGTTGGATTCATTCCATAATACGTAGCCTCGTTGATCCGCACGCCTTGTTGACCCACTTCGTGTGTTCGCGGACCCGCTTTACGTGTTTGCGGCATAGTCAATCGGCGTCGGTTTGTCGAATGGGTTGTTGGTTGTTAACCCACCGTCACGAGTTTCGTTCGGGCACTGATAAGCAATTTTAACGCCTGGTCATATTTGAGGTTCTTGACAATTTTTGATGCCTGGATACCCTCAAAGTTTTGAATCTCTTGTATTTTGTAAGTCGGAATACTGGATAAGATCGCCTTGCTTTTCGCGTTGAACTTTGTAGAAGAGGCCGTGTTTTGCTTCAGTTTCTCAAACCCGGATACGCGATGTCGCTATCCATATTAGGATTCAATAAGCTGTTGCATTTGTATTTGAATGGATTGAAGTGTGAAGTCGATTTTGGACTAATCATCTTCATCTTGAAAGTCACCACTTGGGTTGTAATTGAGATGCCTTGAGAATCATTCGAGAGAAAAGCATCGATCGGTTTTCGAACATGATTTCGGAAAGCTTCTATATGGAATATGGAACGATTTATTTTGAATATCTTGCCTTGAGCCTCGGAGTTGCCGAGGCAGGTTTGGTGTGTCTTCTCTCTTGGGGCAAAACTAACCGTTGTGTGTCTTCTCTTGGAAAACAAGCCTGTTGTGTTTTCTCTTGGGGCAAAACGAACCTGTTCTTGGAGTAGACCTCTCATTCATAAAAGGAATCGAGGGGATTTTGATCATGGTCCTAATTGTAGGAAGGTTTGACCAGGGATAAAATTTTAGACAATCCTAGCTGTCGAAGGTTTGATCGCTCAATTTGAAGTGGACCTCTCGTTCATGGAAGGAATCGAGAGGATTTTGATCATGGTCCTAGCGTAGGAAGGTTTGACGGGATAGGAATTTTGAGACAATCCTAGCTGTCCGGAAGGTTTGATCGCTCAATCGAAGTGGACCTCTTGTTCATAAAAGGAATCGAGAGGATTTTGACCGTGGTCCTAAGCGTAGGAAGGTTTGACCAGGATAGAAATTTTGAGACAATCCTAACTGTAGGAAGGT